>JAPIVC010001110.1:267500-520000 GCA_030586385.1 Camponotus fellah
TATAATCATAATAAATTTTGTTTCGTACAATACATACTCTCTCTCTTTCTTTCTTTATGAAAGGATTTAAATCACAAAACATATGTTAAATTTTATCGATGTTTTTTATTAATTTTTAATAAAAGTTGATATTCTAATAGGTCATCATTTAGATGGCCTCTAAAAGGTGATAGTACAGAATTACCGAAAAAGTAACTGTAAATTCGTTATCGTTACTAAAAAAATGTAACTACGTTATCGTTACAGTTACAGAAAAAAAAAATAACGGCGTTACTGGATCGTTACCAAAAAAAAGTAACTATAACGGTAACGGCGTTACAAGTAACGCGTTACTTCCCTTCCCTGATTAATATAATAGTGTTTACCGGAAGATGCAAATCTCATCTGTTACAGATTTATTAAAACGATCAAAACCGAGCCGCATCGTGGTAGTTGCGTCGGAGCTCTATCGAATCGCGAGTTTAAATCTCAACAAAATCAATCCTACGACGACACTGCCAGCGTACCTGTATTACGTATCCAAGTACGCGGATATCGTCTTCACGTTGGAGCTGGCGCGACGATTAGAAGGTTCGGGAGTGACGGCGAATTGCCTACATCCCGGAATGATTGACAGCGGAATCTGGCGAAACGTACCAGCTCCTCTATCCTGGTTTGTGTACCTGATCACCAAGACCTTCTTCAAGACACCCGTGCAAGGTGCACAGACGACTATTCACCTCGCGGTCTCCGACGAACTCAACGGCATCTCGGGAAAATATTACATGGATTGCGCCGTAAGAATCAGTTTTAATCCCTGTTTCGAAGCTTAATATTTTTTTTTGTTTCAATTATTTACCGCAAATATTTTAGGAACGTGGCCTATCGAACGCCGTGAAAGATCCTGCCAAGGGCAAGAAATTGTGGGAATTAAGCGAGCCTCTGGTAAAATTACAACCATCAGATCCGAAGATCTAGACACATATATTTTCTTTTAAAAATTTTCTTAAAAACTTTCTTTTATTCTTTTCTTCTACACGTGATGGTATCTATTGCAATTAGTATTTAATTATAATTATATCTCACCATTAATAGCATAGCACGACTTCATTGCGATCGCAATATGTTTTGTATTGAAAAAGAAAAACAATTTTTGCAAGTATTGCAGCTTAAAGAAACATCTTTTTATTAAAGAAAAGAAATTTTTATAAACATGATATATATAATTATTAATATATATATAATTGTTTGCATTTATTTGAGTAATAGATTCGATGAATATATACATCTATTGCTTAATCCTAGCGTGATCAACATACTTATTATAGCTTACGGTATCGGTTTTAGATATTAAACCGATTAAGATATCGGATTCAGAGGAAATAGGCTATCCCATTTTTGCATTCTATCGGTATAAAATCTCGTTTTCATTGTCGGCTTCTCGGAAATTTCTAAGTAATTGTCGGTTGTTAACGAGTATGGGTCCCACGTGACGTTGTTCGCCAAAGTCGGCGGTACCGGTTGTCCAGTTTTAGCAAAGTTTGACCACATACTTGTCATAAGTTCCACCATAGGTATTTCTGGCGCGTCGTTATCGAAGAAGGGAAATTTGGCCTTTATAAAGAATAGATATTGCAAATCGTCATGGTGCAACACTCCTAAAATGATCAAGTAAACAACGGATTAGTCACTTTATTCAGCTGAAGATCCCGTGATGTGAAATAAATTTTTGAACAATCAAAAAATAAGTAATATAAAAATAAAAATCATACCGTATGGCGTGGTTTCATTCCACATAACAAAACTGTATCGGCCTTGATAAGCAGATACGTAAAAATAGATTGGTTGATCAGTGTTCTCTGCGAATATTTTTACAGCGCGATGCAATGGAAATATAAGTAGACCATCAGCTCCCACCTGCAACAGAATTATTCAAGAATCACGTATAATCGCGCGATTAATTATATTCACGATACTGTGGTATTTTGTAATTTTAACATCTCAAAAAATCTATTAATAATTAATATATTTAAAAAAAAATCTATTAATAATTAATATATTTAATTATTTTAATATTTCATATACAGGGTGTCCCACAATTACCGCTCCATATTTTAAAGATTCTCTGACCAATTTAAAAACGATTTTTCCTCAGCGAAAATGCCGAAGAAGATCATTATTTTTTGCATATTCCTAATTTTTGTCATGATGTATCTTTCTAACTAAGCCTTAAATTAAAATTCTATTAAAGTAAACTCTACCTAAAATTAACTAAAGAATGTGACTTTATTAATATTTTATTCTCATAAGGCTTAGTTTGCGAAAAACCCTTTATTTTCAATCATTTATAACTCGAAAACTATTAGTGCCTCGACATTTTCGCTCAGGAAAAATCGTTTTGAAATTGGCCAGAGAATCTAGCTTTAAAATATTGAGCGGTAGTTGCGGGACACCCTGTATATATTTTACGCAATTTTTACGAACTTGTGCGAGACCGTCATAGGTGTCCGGGCCGATCGATTGATTGCCAAAGTAAAATTGATATAATTCGGTGCTTATGTTTCTGGAACGAGGTGTATCCCGTTCATAATAGATAGTCATGGGTGCAATTCTGTACCAATCATTGTTTAAGTCGTTTATGATCGAGTTGTTTCCGCGTTTACGCTGCTCTTCAATAGCTAGAATCGAACATAAGATGTATTAGTATATTATATTTGAGGTGATTATTCTTAATTAAATGAAAACTTTAGATTTCTACCGACGATCATGCCGCCGAACTCGTCCTTGGTGACTCCTGCTATTAACGGAACCTTGTGGAACTTCCCTTTTCTAATAAGATCAAGAGGCTGTTCAGGCAAGAACCTCTCCACACCTTGAACTTCAGGTTCCACTACGGGCAACCATATTAATATCGGACTACCGTACCATTCCTGAAACACCGCGATATGTTTAACATCAAGGCTCTCTGTCTCTCCTTCGTTCAATTTTTTTATCATTTTCTATCAATTGAGAAGTTATTCTCTACACGTTTGTTTATTAACAATCATTTTCTAATTATCAAAACTCCTTTTAATTGTAATAATTGTCACACTCACAAAGAACTTGGGGATAGTGTCTGTAAAGTCCTCCACTGGTTTAGAAGTCAAGCAGTCCAACATCGCGTTCGTGGTGTTGGTCGGACAGTTCAGTAGCTCGGCTTGCTTCTTCGCCACGTGCAATTGTTCGGTCGGGTACGGTTCTAACGTCATCGAACCGCTCATCATGATCGCGCGATGGAACAATCCCTTGGACATCGGCGAAACCATGTGCAGTAGCACGCTGTATCCACCGACGCTGTACCCGGATATCGTAACGCTGTCAGGATCGCCACCGAACGCAGCTATGTTCCTCTTGACCCATCGAAGCGCCAGGACTTGGTCCTTCAAACCCAAATTGCCTGGTGCCTTCGAGTCACCAGTACTTAGAAAACCTAGACACAATGTTTTTTTTTTTAGAGAAATGTCTCATTATCTTTAAATCATTAGCGATGAAATGCTTTGATACCAAATTAGATTTGACTTGGACATTTCCGTTCAAGCTTTAAGAGGAAAATTTATCGTTTATGATTAAATGACCTAAGAAGTAATTAAATGTTCGAGGATTTACCTAGAGTCGCGAGACGATAATTAACGGTGACAAGAACGATATCTTTGTCCAGCAAGTATTCAGGCCCAAAGAAGTAACTTTGTCCTGAGAATAGATAGAAAGCACCAGGATGGAAGAATACCAACACGGGCCTCTTTACGGGATCGTTCGCCGAAGGTAACTGCGATCGAGATATTGGTCAATTAGTAACTTTGTTTTTTTTCAACGAGATCATGTGTTAGTAAAGCTCACTTTAGTCGTGTAGACATTCACACGAAGACAATCCTCCATTATATTCTGTACTCCTAGCGCTGGACAAGCGGGTCCCTCCGAGGATGCATCAAAGACATCATTCCAGTCTGCCGCTGGAACAGCAACCTATGAAAAATGAAATGGTAAAAAATGACATTTATATTATGCAAGGCCTTGTCCTGAAAAACCTTGTTTTATTCTTGATACAAATATTTCATTGCGCTAAAATTATTACGAATTAATTTTTGCATTTTGTGGATGGAATTTTAACGTATTTTAAAATTGTATTTAAACATCGTTTGTTGCAATGTAATGTTGAAATATATAATGAAACGCAAGTTACAATATAAATTATAATGTGAAACTGAAATATATCGCACATATTATTTTGCAATATTGCAAGTAATATAATAGAATATTGTTATATTACAATGTAATATTGTTATATTTCTTCGCTTGCTTCTATATATTGAAATCAAATTCAACTATTTAATTTTTCAACATAAAATGGGTGTAAAACTGCAAAGAACGAATAATAATATAACATCTATAAAATATACCTCTTTTTTGTTAATTTACTTTCTAATACAAACACAACAAGAGATTTAAATTATTTGAAATTGATTTGATTTAAGTTAATTGAATAGGTAAATGAACAAATTTGAAATTTGAGGGGTAAATGAGAAATTGTTCATTTATTTATTTATTTGAAATATAAAAGCGAAATTTCTATAAAAGTTTCAAATTTTATAAATTAAATACAAATATTTTTACAAATAATTTTATTTATTTAATTTTACCAACTCTATCCAAATAATCTATAAAAGATATCTAAAAATCGATTTAAAGTCATCTTATAATTCTTTAGATGTCTTAAAGATATTTTTTCATCTTTTTATATTATCTGGATATAACATATATTCACTTTTATATATATAAATTTTTTAATTAAAATTTTTTATATAAAATATAACTATAATGTTAGAATGATATATATATATATATATATATATATATATATATATATGTTATATTACATGTTATATTTCTGAATTAAAATCGGAAAATTACAATTAATCAATAACTTACCAATAACATTTATTTATATCACTCCTTTTTTATTGTTTTCACTTCATATTAATATAATATTATTTATTGGATATTAAAAATTGTATGAAAAAACTTTAGCGTATCGTTATTATGTCTCAAAATAATTAATTATACCTGAAAACGTCGTTGTCCCGTCGGTGGCTCGGCATATCTCACACCTCGGAAGGAATAGATTTTCTTGCCGAGTCTGGAAGTCAGGATGGAACCACGAATTCGCCCGGTTGGTGCGATCACCTCGGGATCGTCGCTGGCGAACGCCAGGACGACGCTCAGAAACGCAAGGAATAGACGTTTCATGACGGAAGGAGCTCGTATGCACTCGAGCTTAACACGAGAGTTGATTTCTTATATGAATTCAGTTAGATATGTAAGTTGCAGAGAATATTAAAAAACGTCTCAAGGGCGATGGCTTTTTATATCCATCGCTAGGAGGAAGAACTATAATTCCCGGGAAATCCAGGCGTGTCATGTAGAAATTTATTTCTTAAAATATACGAAGAGATTTATGTAAGATCACGCTCGTGCGGTTTTGTAATTTAAATATGTACGTGCACGGGATTTTTGATTCAAGATGAGACAATGCGTGAATGTATTATTATTTTTTTGACAGAACCCAGTTAACATACCTTCGTCATTTTGACGTCCAAAATTAGTTATTTTTAATTTGTTGATATCGTGCGATCAAAAAGGTACCATTATATGACATTTCAATCACCAAGTAATCACATTTCTCGTCATTTTGTGAGCATATTCACGTATATATCTATTTTACATTAATTCTTATATTTTGAATTATTTTAGTAGATTCGACTTTGAAATAAGCATATTAATTTTATCTTTTATAGCAAGATCAAAATAAAAAAATTTTCGTCTTACGAAAATTAATTACTTTATATTATATATTATGTATATAAACATGCAGACAAGACAAAACATGCAGACAAAATAAAAAGTTTGCACGTTTGCAATAGTTTTTCGAGTTATGTGATGCTTTGTATTATATTTTAATAATTATGTAAATAAATATTTGCAAGTAAGAAAGATAAAATTATATAATTTTATGTTTTATATTAGTTTATAGACAATATTTTTCCTTATGACTCATTGAGATGGAATTTTAAAATAATGCTAATAATGAGGATAATGATAAAATAATCATTATTCATTTAAAATGATTTACTCTCAAGGAAAGATGTTCTGTGGTCTTTGTATAAAATGACATCACGCTTCAACAAAGCTCTTACATTAGGAGAAGAACCTAATGAAATTCGGCAAGTGTATTTCGTAAAACGCATATTCTTTGAATTGTATTGCTCCAAAAAATTTAATTATATGCCTTACAAAAATATTCATAGTCATTTAATAGAGATATATATATATACATATATATATATATATATTTATTTATTTATTGAGAACTTAATCAATTATGTGTCTAATGTAAAGTATATCATATTGTTATATTCTTCAAATTAAACATATAATTGATTTATTTTTCTGTGTATTTGCATTGTACAAGTTTGTCTGAATAGGTTTATTTCCTTCAAGCAAGGAAATATAGGAAAAATAAAAATACTTCAGAATTATATTAATAAATTTTTTTTATTTTTTAATACTGCTAATTGGTTGAAAGGTCTTGCGTCACTATGGATTATTATTAACGTACAACTTAATTATACTTAATTATATTTAATTATATTTTACTCATGATTGTAATTTAATAATTCGTGTATGTACATCTCGTTACGTTTACATCGATCTAGGACTTGGCTCATGTGCGCACGTTCTTATAATATATAATTACAAATAATGAGATCATTTATAATTGTTGCAAATGTTGCTTTGTCATCAAGTAAAATTTTTATGACTGTATATTTGTTTGTTATGTATGTGCTATTCCTGAATTTAATTCTTCAAACCATACGCTTCCTTGATCGACAATGCATCTCGTAACATTTATGCCTGGAGAGATATATGTAATAGTTACATAAATCAAATAATGACAAGTAATATTTAATTAAAAACAAATACAAAGAGATATGTCACATTTATTAATATTAATTTTATTTGAAACAATAATGAGTTTGATGTAATCTATGTCTATATCCTAAACAATTCTTGAAGCATAAAGCCATTTTTTCAATTGTCCTTTAATTATATTAAAAGCAAAAGAATATTAAAAGCGTCTGATATAAAACAGTAAAGCGTTCTTTATTTTTTGCAAAGATAAAAATATTATTATTTATTTCTCATAATCCGTGCCTTTTGGCTTTGGATGGGACTTGATTCACAAAATATCTCCTAACTTCATTCACTCATCCATCCATACTCCTAAATTATTCTAAATTATCCTAACTAATCCTAAATTATCCTGTTCTATTTTCCGTTCCTCATTTGCTCTTTTTCTCTTTTTTATTCTCTGTCGTTGCATTCTCTTACACTTTTCTGCTTGCAAATCCTTATTACTTTCTCTTTTTCTCCTATTCTTGTTGTTTTCTAGTCTTTCCTCTTCCTCTATACTCCGTTTGTTCTTTTACTACTTAGTTCCCATTATTTTATTCTCTATTCCTATTTTATTTTCTTGGTTTCATTTTATTTCCTCCTTCTTCTTCTGTAGGCCTTATTCCTAATTCATTCTTAATTTTTTCTTCTATGTATTTCTTCAGTATACTTCTGTAAGCCTTATCATTCCTAATTCATTCTTAATTTTTTCTTCTACGTATTTCTTCAGTATACTTCTCCTTTTCCTCTTTTCGTCTTCTTTTATAATTTCTCTGTCGCTCTTTCTACGTGATGGTATTTGTTGCAATATTTATATATTAATATTTAATTATAACTTATTTAATAGCAAATCACGACTTTATTGCGATCACAATATGTTTTGTATTGAAAAAGAAAAACAAGTTTTGCAAGTATTACAAGTTGAAGAAACATCTTTTTATTAGAAAAAAGAAATTTTTTTTTTTATAAACATGATATATATAATTATTAATATATATAATTGTTTGCATTTATTTGAGTAATAGGTTCAATATATATATATACATCTTTTGCATAATCCCAGCGTAATCAATGTACTTATTATAGCTTATGATATTGGTTTTAGATATTAAACCGATTACGATATCGGATTCAAAGGAAATAGGCTATCCCATTTTTGCATTCTATCGGCAAAAAGTCTCCTCTTCATTGTCGGTGTCTCAGAAATTTCCAAGTAGTTGTCGGTTGTTAACGAGTATGGGTTCCACGTGACGTTGTTCGCCAAAGTCGGCGATACCGGCTGTCCAGTTTTAGCAAAGTTCGACCACATACTTGTCATAAGTTCCACCGTTGGTATTTCCGGAGCATCCTTCTCGAAAAAGGGAAATTTGATCTTTATAAAGAATAGGTATTGCAAATCGTCATGGTGCAACACTCCTAAAATGATCAAGCAAACAACGGGTTAGCCGGAACTTTATTCAGATTAAGATCCCTTTATTTCAGATGATGTGAAATAAATTTTTACAACAATCAAAAAATAAGTAATATAAAAATAAAAGTTATACCGTATGGCGCGGTTTCGTTCCACATAACAAAACTGTATCGTCCTTGATAAGCAGATACGTAAAAATAGATTGGCTGATCAGTGTTCTCTGCGAATACCTTTACAGCGCGATGCAATGGAAATATAATTAGACCATCGGCTCTCATCTGGAACAAAATTATTCAAGTATAATGGCGTGATTAATTTTATTCGCGCTACTGTATCGATACTTTGTAATATTTAACATCTCAAAAATCTACTAGTAGTTAATATATTTAATTATTTTAATATTTAAATATGTTTCTGTACATAAAACTTTTTAGAGCAATTTTTACGAACATGTGCGAGACCGTCATAAGTGTCCGGACCGATCGATTGATTGCCAAAGTAAAATTGATATAATTCGGTGCTTATGTGTCTGGAACGAGGTGTATCCCGTTCGTAATAGAAACTCATGGGTGTGAGTCTGTACCAATCATTGTTTAAGTCATTTAGCATCGAATTGTTTCCGCGCCTGCGCTGCTCTTCAATGGCTGAAATCGAACGTAAAATGTATTAGCACACTATAATATAATTTTAATATAATATATTTAATATAATATAATTTCATATAATTTCAATAATTATTCTTAATTAAATCAAAACTAAATTTTTACCGACGACTATGCCTCCGAATTCGTCCTTGGTGACTCCTGCCATTAGTGGAACCTTGTGGAACTTTCCTTTTCTAATAAGATCAAAGGGCTGTTCGGGCAAGAACCTCTCCACACCATGAACTTCAGGTTCCACTACGGGCATCCATATCAATATCGGATTACCGTACCATTCCTGAAACACCGCGATATGTTTAACATGATCAAGGCTCCCTGTCTCTCCTTCGTTCAATTTTTTATCATTTTCTATTCCTTGAGAAGATTCCTTGTTACATGCTTGTTAATTAATAATCATTTTCTAATTATCAAATCTCGCTTTAAATTTAACATTTGTCACACTCACAAAGAACTTGGTTATAGTGTCTGTGAAATTCTCCACCGGTTTAGAAGTCAAGCAGGCCAGCATGGCGTCTGTGGTGTTGGTCGGACAATTTAGAAGCTCAGCTTGTTTCTTCGCCAAATTTAATTGGTGGGTCGGGTACGGTTCCAATGCCGTCGCGCCGCTCATCATTATTGCGCGATGGAACAATCCCTTGGACATCGGGGAAACCATGTGCAGCAGCACGCTGAATCCACCAATACTATAGCCGGATATCGTAACGCAGTCAGGATCGCCACCGAAGGCGGCTATGTTCCTCTTGACCCATCGAAGCGCCAGGACTTGATCCTTCAAACCCAAATTGCCTGGTGCCTTCGAGTCGCCAGTGCTTAGAAAACCTAGGCACATATGTTTTTTTTTTAGAGAGAATTTCATTATCTTTAAACCATTAGATGAAATGCTTTGATACCAAATTAGGTTTGATTTGGATATTTTCGTTCAAGCTTTAAGGGGAAAATTTATCGTTTATGATTTAAATGACCTAAGGAGTAATTAAATGTTCGGGGATTTACCTAGACTCGCTTGACGATTATTAACGGTTACAAGAACGATATCTTTGTCCAGCAAGTATTCAGGCCCAAAGAAGTAACTTTGGCCTGAGAATAGATAGAAAGCACCAGGATGGAAGAATACCAACACAGGCCTCTTTACGGGATCGTTCGCCGAAGGTAACTGCGATCGAGATATTGTTGAATTAGAACTTTGTTTTTTTCAACGAGATCATGTGTTAGTAAAGCTCACTTTAGTCGTGTAGACATTCACACGAAGACAATCCTCCATTATATTCTGTACTCCTAGCGCTGGACAAGCGGGTCCCTCCGAGGATGCATCAAAGACATCATTCCAGTCTGCCGCTGGAACAGCAACCTATGAAAAATGAAATGGTAAAAAATGACATTTATATTTTGCAAAGCCTTGTCTTGTAAAAAACCTCGTTTTATTCTTGATACAAATATTTCATTGCGCTAAAATTATTGCGGAATAATTTTTGCATTGAGTTTTGTGAATGGGATTTTAACGGATTTTAGTAAAAATCGTTTGTTGCAATATAATGTGAAAATAATATAACGCAAGTTACGATATAAATTATGATGTGAAACTAAAATATATCGCACATATCATTTTTCAATATTATAAATAATATAACAGAATCTTATTATATTACAATGTAATATTGTTATATTTTTTTGCTTACCTTATATTGAAATCAAATTTAATAATTAATAATTTATCGGTAATATTTATTTATATTACTTGTAACACTCTCTTTTTGCTTTCACTTAATGTTAATATAATAATGTGTATTGAATACTAAAAATTATTAACAAAATTTTAGTATATCATCATTATTTCTCATCTAATTGCTTTACCTGGAAACGTCGCTCTCCAGTTGGTGGCTCGGCATATCTCACACCTCGGAAGGAATAGATTTTTTTGCCGAGTCTGGAGGTCAGGATGGAACCGCGAATTCGTCCAGTTGGCGCGGTCACCTCGGGATCTTCGCTGGCGAACGCCAGGACGACGCTCAGAAGAGCAACGAATAGAAGTTTCATGACAAAGAGCTCGTATGCACTCGAGCTTAACACGAGAACTAGTTTCTCATATGAATCCAGTTAGATACTTATATGTACGTTGCACGAGCGAGTTTTAAAAAGCGTCTCAAGGGCGATGGCCTTTTATATCCAATCGCTAGGAGGAAGAGCTACACAATTGCCGGGAAACCCCAGCGTGTCACGCAGAAATTTATTTCTTCAAATATACGAAGAGATGTATTTAAAGTCACGCGTATGCGATTTTGTAATTTAAATACTCACGTGCATGGGAGTTTTGATTCAAGACGAGGCTACGTGAACGTCACTATTTTGACAGGAGGCATTTGACATATCTGAAGCACGAGTCTTACGAAAACTGCATTACTTGCAATGGTCGCGGTTTATATTTTCGTTTCTCCTCGATAGATTTTTCCATTGTCATATCGCTGACATACAAACTGATTACAGTGATGTAAGTCATTACTTTTTTCGTTATGAGGAAAACACGAGGCTTGTTGTAGAAAAGATATCAAGAATGCGTGAAATCCAGTTTCTTTCCTGCAGCAATTTTTTCACGATTTTGTAGAAAGAGAAAGAATCTTATCTTAAAATAAAAATGAAAAAAATAAAATGATAACGATTATTAAACGACGAAAATAAATAAATACTGAGAATGCAGTAATTGAAAAATATTGATAATAAAGAATATCGATTAATAACACGAAATTATATTAAAAATTCGGAATCGCAAAATCAAATATAATTTTAAATACTTCATATGTTAATATAATTAATATTAATATTAATATAATTTTATGTGTTATTATTCGATATTATTTTAATATAATTATTGTTACGCTCCATACTTTGTGTTTTAACGAAATTGAATTTTTGGGATATATTAATAAAAAAAATTTTTTCCTTGCATTCTACTTATCGCGTCTCTTAATTATCTCAATTTTACCACTTGATAATTTTTATATTTTACATTTCATAGAAAAGATTCAAATATTATTTACACTCAAAAAGTCATTTGTAAAATTTTATAATTTTTCTTTAATTATATTGTTCAGACACATCTTTATAAATGTCTTTCTAAATTTTTTTTACGTTCTTTAAAAGTAACGCTGAGAAATTATTTCGAATATTCTTTGTTATAAACTATTTCTTTTTGGATTCTTTTAAGCCGCGTTTGATTTCGGTCATGTAAGTTTTAGTGCCATGACCGTAGTTTAAATCAAAATTCGCCGGATATTCATTGGCACGAGCTTGTCTCTTCGGCTTTGCAAGTTCACGCAATCGTTTGGGGCAACGTCTATTATTTGTAGCGACGATACGGGCATAAGTATCAAGAAGAAGCGCTTTTTTATCAGACTGATAGAACGACCCTGAGACTTGTTTGCTATCCACAATTTTTAGTTTACGGATCTGACTTTTATCTAAAAATTTGACACATGCTTACACAGTTGCGATGCTGAAAAATCGCAAGTCGCAGAACGAAATCAATTTAAAACTGATACAGATAAACGAATAAATCAATGAATTATCATGATGTATATTTTTGTCTTCAGATATATAAATAAATTGAAAATATTTGTTAGATTTCACCTGGACTGATATTTTTTGTAGACAAAGACGAGGTGTAAGACGTCGACTCTAAATTAGAATTCAATTTCCGGTCATTAGATTGATTCAAGTTGTCAGGTATTACTTGACGAGTATCAGATACTCCTGAAGTCACCTGAAAAATCATGTAGTCATGTAAAAATTATTTTTACGTTATTTTTTTGCATATATATCAAAATATCCCAGTTATAATAGTGTTACCTGCAGATCGTCGGTATTATTACGCTTATAAATACGCTGTGTTTTTTTTAGGTTTTCGCGTTTAAACGTGTGATTTTTCACTGGTTGAATGTCACTATTCATATCGCAATTGCGGGGACTATATCTCTTTTTTTAATAGCAAACTGTTTCTTTTTTCTAATTAATAGGAATGTCCTAAAATTTCAATTAAATTTACATTATTCGAATTATTAGATTAAGAGTATTTTGTTAACTTTTGAAATTTTGATTCAGATTGAAGGTTTGACATGAATTTTTGAAAGCCAAAGCAATGATCTCTTTTTCTCGTTATTCAATTGTAATTTCGACCTTTCCTATTATCGCATGCACGTCGATTTATTTCCAGCGCTTTTCTAGGAAGAGAATTGCTTACTTGTCATTTTTATTTTATTTTTTTATTTTTTTTATTACGCAAAATATGAAATAATAAAAACGTGCATTGGAGACTTTATAAAGATTTATTTCTATAAAAATGTTAATGTGTGTGGACGGTATATAAAATATATATCAAATTATATATATCAATATATATCAAATTATATATATCAATATATATCAAATTATTAAATATACAATGATCCTTAAGATTAACAGATCGTTAAATTTTTCTATTTGGACGGAAACATTTAGAGATAAGGTTCCGTTGGACGGACGCAAAGGCAGCCATGAAATTTATTAATATATCTAACTCTACCTCTTAGCCATTTGTACTGTTAAATAGACGTGTAAAATATTTATAAAATGATATTCAGAATAAATTTATCCATATAAATTTACGTCGTAACGATAAAATATACATTTGACAATAATAAAATTCTATCCTATCAGATCTCTGTTTTTTTTTGTAATCCTTCAATGTAAATTATTCATATAAAAGTAAGTAAATCATATCGTTTTTTTTTTAGAAGGTCCCACCATCCAACTATTCGATACTTTCTGGGATCCGTTCTCGTATTGCTTCGTGAAGATGTTAAATCTATAGTGACACTTATCTACCGAATGTGAAAGTGAATGCTATCATAATTATCGTAGCAAGCAATGAGTAGCTTATGGCTGACGCGCCAGCGTTACAATCCACAATTCTCCTAGCTCTCATAAAATCTGGCCCGAGGTACATACTATATTCTCGCTTCTCCGGCGGTATAACTATTAACTGTTGAGTGGCGTCCTGAAAAATGAGATCGCTGTAAGGGGACGGGCTGTAGAACATGCTGAAGCTGAACTCGTCCTGCTCTTTCCGGCCGTAAAACTGTTGCGCGTATATGAACAGATTTATATACGCGTTAATCTGAGTCTCGTTGTAGCCATAACCGCCACGCGTGACTATAGCGTTAGCGGCGACCTTGCCCATGTTACAATTCTCGTAATCTTTAGTCGGCCGGCGCGTGCCGTCTGGACAGAGTAACTCGAAGTCCTTGGTGAAGGTGTTGCGCGCCCAAAATTCCCTGCGCTTGCCGTCAGTGTTCTCCGCGACTGTCGTGTGTTTGACAAAAGCTACATCTCCGCCGCCCTCCACCAGACACCTGAAGGCGCCCGTGTACCCGAAATAATCCTCGGAGGCGTCTCTTCGGCAATACCGGTAGCTCACCCCGTGACATAAATCGCACATATTATCGTAAGGCACGCCTGCAATCAGATGAAAGGAGTAAATATAACCGTCCTATAGAAGATTATTTCATCTTTATTACATTGAAATCCTCTCAAGAATGAACCATATTGGTCTCTGATATATTCTAATGAGTTATCTCATCTTTATAAAATTCAAGTCTGTAGAAAATATCGTTTCAATGGTTACTCGCAAAACTTGCATGTCTTTTCTATATCGCTGGGAAAGTATTTTACCATAATTGTTAAGTGACTGAGACTCTACTATCTTTATTCATGTTCACTCAACAGCATTACTTAGCGCAGAAGGAATGCAATATACTTTTTAGAGATGTATTTTTGAGAGATTCCAATGCAGTTAATTTTAGAATAATAATTTTCGGCTAATTTAGAAAAATTATTAATTTTGTTGTAAATTAATTTTGTATTTTTTGCATTACCTATATTGTACTCGGTACTAAGCGCGCCTGGCACGCAGGATTTACTGAAGTATTCAGCGGCGGCGCGTACAGAATCGCAACCGTAGCCCCTGATCCATTTGTTAGAGATAAGGTAGGCCAGTGGATAGACCCAGCCCGCGGCGGTGTTAATCCCGGTGTGACAAGTATATTTATTTTTCAGATACGTCAGATCTGTGCTATCGTCCTCTTCTTTAGCGACGGCGACGACGTAATAGTCCGGTGTGCCAAGATTATACACCTCGGATATAAACGGGATCAGATTGAAACGTAATCCAGCGGTATAAACATCACTGGCGTCCAATATAGCTACATCGGCAATCCTATTGTAAAAAAAAAGAGAGTATACATGTATTTTCACCGAGAAACACATATGTACGTGTACATGTAACATATTTTTACACATACCCGTTTTGTATCAATTGCATACAATTGATTTGGCTGTGACCTTTATGACAGAGTAATTCTGGCTTCAGCAGCTGAGCTTTTAAAGCAATCTGTGATAAACATATGAAGAATGTCAAAATTCAACGCAATTAAGTAAGCAATTTTTAAAATAAATATGAATAGTTTTTATGCATCAAATATATATGAATAATACCTTCATTTTCACACATTTCTCCATTTCCGGGTCGGACGTAACGCATAACGACATTCGATTTACAGGGCAATGGCGTACTCCTAATATATGATCTATGGATTTTCCCAAGTACCCCGTATATGTTTGATCTTTCTCAGGGAGTTGTATGAAATCGCGAGCGGAATCCTGAAAGAATGGAACGCGTTAAATCAAGGATAAATGGTAATAATAATAAGAAATAAACATCATTTGATTCATTTTAGTCGGAAAGAGAATGTATGTATATATATATATATATATATTATTTTTTTAGACAGGACTCCTCTTTCGTTAATTAACTCAATTCGCGATTTAGATGTAATTTTTTTGCGCTAATCTGTATCCTTTAAAAAATATATTCAGATTATCAGAATTGTTTATTTAAACAATTTAAATTTGTTATGCTATCTTGTAAATATTTATGAAAATATTTTTACTTTTTAAAATTGCTTGTTAGAGCACAGGCTGGAATATGCCATCATAATATGGCCTCTGCACCAAGTTGAATATTATGCATTAATTGAGAGGATCCAATATTTATTCCTTTCATAGAGTTAATTTTCTTATGAAGATTATTCTGATTGTTTTATTCTGATTATATGTATGATTTCATGTTAAAAAGCTTAAGCTAATAACACTGAAAAATTTTTTAAACTTCGTGTTCTTTAAATTGATTAGTAAATTATTTGTTGTTCTAATTTATTAATTCATACAAGACATATATTCCAACCAAGCTTAATTAGAAACAATAATTTTTTATCAGGAATTATATTAAATCTTCTATAGTAAATTCAAGCCTCTAAATCGAATATGCTTAATGACAAACGAATTTTCTGTTCGCATAAATTTCTTTCGTATCTTTTACCTCTTTTAAATATTTCTTATCTCATTATTTCCGTATATGTTTGATTCTTTCTATTAGATTCTTCCGAGTCTTTACTGATGTAAGTAATTTGTAATCATGATTATTTGTGCTAAAAGGTTGATTTTTTTTGTTTATATATAAACGAACAAACACGTGACTTACTGAAAATATTAAATTATGTTTCATTCCATATCTAGGTGCCGACTCGTACAAATCGAACACTTCTATCGGCTGTACAGTAGAATCGGTGTGATTTCTATTGTAATCGAACGTATCATTAATTGGAGGTTTCTCCCACGAGTTGAATCCATTGTTGCCATTGAAACTTCGATCGTATCCATTGCGATCCCAATTGTCCGTGTTATATTCGTTCGGATTGTTAACGCCGTTCCTATTAAAGTCGTCCTCCTCGAATCTGTTATTGTAATCCGGACGATTTTCGTAATTCCTCTGGTTATCGTTAAAACGATTCAAGTTCGTCGTGTCATTTCTGTTATTGTGGAATATTCGAACCGCTTTCTCCAGAAATTTTTGATACATTCGACGAATCTCGAAATTCGTCGCCGAAGATGTGACTATCGCGCGTGATGGCACGGTACCCCAATTACAAGTCCTGTACTCGTCCACGGATCTGCGAGTACCGTCCTTGCAGAGAAGTTCGAATTGCTCCTTCTTAACGGAAACTAATAACAAAAATTGAATATTTTAAATATCTCATCATCTTCACTTTCCTACAGATTTAATTCATTAGGTAGCGACTGCGTACTAAAGTCAAATGTCGTTGAAGTCATCTCGTGTACAGTCGTGTGCACCAGGAAGGCAATTTCGCCTGCTTCGACCAAGCATCGAAAAGCCCCCTCATATCCTGCATAAGGATCTTGATAAGTGCACTTGCCACCAGGTATCTTTCCAATGCACAAGCTACACAAATGATCAGAATTATCACCTGTAATTGATTCGTGAGATATTACAACAATTATAACATCAAAATATACTTATATATTTCATTATTATAAACTTACCAAGCGGATTATATTTGTCAATTAAAGAGTGTATTGCACAGCTAGGACCAAAATATTTAATTGTCGACTTTACATGATTGTTACAATCAATAACTTCCATTCCTCCATGTTGCATAAGCTGAATAAGATATTTTTTTATCATATTTTGTTATTTTTATATAAATATTTATATAAGAAAAATTATATATATATTTTTATTTATTTATTTATACATGGATATTGTAATTATTTATAAAAATTATTTATAAAAATTATTTATTAATTATATTATGTATATTGTAATTATTTATAAAAAAATCATAAATTTTACTCACAGTATTAATTGGAATAACCCAACCCGCTAATGTTCCAACGCCAGCAAAGCAGGCCTTCCTGTTTCTAAGATCATATAAACTTTGTACATCTGGCAGAGATCCTTTCTTAATCACTGCGACAGCATATTGATAATTCACATGGCTTTCATGTATCTCCTGCATTATTGGTACAAGACTATGGTATCGTCCAGCTACAAAGACCTCTCCGGCATCTAATGTTGTTATCTGGGCCTTTTCATGATCCAGCATAGCCATACATTCTTCCTTGTTGAATGCTTGCTTGCACTGTATCGAAAAGTAGCTAAAGCCGAAGGACGCTATCTCCCGATCAACCGCCCTGGAGAAGGCTTTGCACTTATTCTGTTCACCTTCGGAAACTGTACACCATACGACTGTGTTGTTGAGTCTTTCTTGTTGCCTATATCGCTGGCCTGTTGAAAATTAATTAATAACACTCATTTAACATGCTACATGCATTTTATTACAATTTTATTGTAAATTATCAATATTATAAGATTCAGCTTATTTGTTATGATTTTGAAGATATAAATAAAATAATTGATCAGCAACAATCAGCAAAAATCTAAATCAATTGAAGAGCAATATTATTTGTAGTTAAAATTACATTGTAATTCAAAATGATGTCCCTTTGGTATAATCATTTTGGAAATAATTGAAATTTACTCTTGCAGAGGAAGAAGCTTTCATGAATGTTTGCAATTTAACGTGTGTTATGATGCAAAACAAAGTTTTATAAGATGACTTTAAGTTATTAATTTGAAAAAAAATGTGCATTCATACCATAAATATGAGGCAAAACAAAACTGCACAAAGATATTAATATCACGTAGTATCCCAGCCACATTTTCCCTTCAAATTCTCTTTACAGTCAGTCGATCACGGACAACACCCTGACATGACTACTCCAAATTATAACCGAACTACACCCAACAGAGAATAGTACAACGCGTGACGTCATCCATTCCTTAAACGAGGATAGAATGAGCAAATAGGACATTTCGGTGTGTTCGTATATTCTCCTCGTACAGCATATACCGAGTGTATAAATATCTACATCGCATAAATGATAAAAAGGAGGGAAAACAATCCTTTTGACAAGTTTGACAAGTCATCAACATGCATATTTTTTTTAATCATACAGACAAATTTAATTGTTTTATTTTTTAGAATCAATCAAATACCGGAAATAACACGGAAGTGCAAAATAAAATGCAATTATTTTTCAAGGAAATTTATTGACTTGTAAGGGATATATTAGTACTAATTTTTTTCCCACAAAGGTTGAGATTAAATATAAAATATAATTAATATAATATAACATAATATATAATATATAATATAATATATAAATAATATATAATATAACCCAGCAAACACAGAATATTGCAGCAATATTGCGGCAATATTACAACATTGCAGCAATGTTGCGGCAATGTAGCTACAACATTTTGGTTTGCTGGGAATATATAATATATAATAATATATAATATAATATATAATATAATTAATATAATTAAAAATGAAACGAAAAAAATCTGGAAAATATATATAAATATATTGTAATATTTATAACTTATATATTAAATATGCAAATAATTTTAATAATAATCTATATAAATTTTATAAATTTTCTTATTTTCTAATCATTTAATGAATGCTCTTTATATTAATACATTATTAAGGAAAGCTACATTTTAATAGATCAAATATCTTTTTAAAATTAATCAAACTCGGACAACACCTTAGCACGACTATTCTGGATTGCAATCAAACTACAAAGAATAGTACAACTGTAACGTAATACATTCATTAAACAAGAATAGAATAATCAATACAAGATATTAAAGCACAAATTCATATGAGGCTCGACGCTCGTTTTCAGCATCATGATGAAAAAATGACGAATTGATATCTTTTATTTTTAGTCGCGTGATGTCTTTTATGCTGAAAATGAGCGTCAGTATGAAAAGACGCCTTTACAGTTTGTTCGTACATTGCTATGTATATATAGCATATTATACACCGAGTGTCCTATAAATATCTACATCGCACAATAATAAAAACAAAATTTTTTCAACAATTTCGATCGTAAAAAAAGTTTTTGCAATTAAAAGCGATGCATCAAATGTGACAGTATAGGATTGATAGCAATTATATCGACTCTAGTTGCAGAATTGATAGAGAATCTAAGGCACTAATCATATCACTTCAAAAAGATAGCAAATAAGCTGAATCTTATGATAATCATATTGACAATTTAAAATAAAGATTTGTATTATAAATATTATTACACAAATTATAAATCAATTTCAGATAATGTATTATATATATAAAGATTCTGTGATTAGCGCTATATGATTTGAAGTACCTAATTATTATAGCCACGTGTCCCCCATGAAATTCGATTTTATCTGAAATAAAATGTATCTAGAAAAATACTTTATATAATTATTAAATATATATATATATATATATTATATATTATATATATATATATATATATATATATATATTACTAATAAAGAACTTTAATACGTAAATATGACTTTTGCTACATATAAAGGGATTAATCAATTATCTAAAGTTTATATATGTACTATAATATATTATATATTATATATTATATATATATATATTATATACATAAAATATAATATAAAATTATATAGAAAATAAATATTTACATATTATAATTTTTTAACATTTACAACAAGCTCGTGTAATGCAATAAAAATGTTGCATTATAACGAGTTTGTGTAATTTATATGTATCATAAATAAAATAATTTACAGAACTTTCAGTCGCTTTTTCCCTGTTTGTTTCGTCTTTTGTACCACTTGTTTGCAGCAAGCCTGAGCAATTCGTAATTCTCATACATCCACGACATAAGTACAATCATAAACATCATTATTCCAACGAATAGATGCAATATTTTTTCAGCTGGGAAGAAATAAGCCTATAAGAAAACAAATGTACATATAGAAAAACAAATTTATAATCTAAATAACTATAAATAGAAAATTAAAGCACGGAGATACTTTACGTGTGATAGATTAGTAATGAATGCCGCAATGAGTAGAGATGCCGAGAACAAGGGCTTCGGAACTAATCCGCGCAGAGGACGATGTATTGTGTCCCGGTGTCTTTTATTGATGAACATCGCTGAATATATGATTCGTAGGCTCATATTTACGCAATTGCCAAAGATAAAACCAACCGGACCGAACCAAGTAGCGAACAGATACGATGCGCCCAGGAACGCGATAGACTCGTAGATCATGATGACGTTACTCTTGTTTATAGTCGCGCTGTCAGCTGTTGCATTAGTGTAACACTCCGTCACGCCGTTAATTCCCAACAATAATATAGCAAGACAGTGCGCTCTTAGCAGAAGAACGGGTAGAGGTAAGGTCAATTTCGAGCCACCATATAGCCAGAGCAATGTGCTCGAATAGGACTGACCGAATACTAAAACAATCAGACCAATAGATGTAACGGTTGAACACAAATGTGTCAACACATTCACACTCTCTTGTATCTCTCCCTGAAAATATAGTTTGTACATACTTATTATAAATATATATACATGTATTATTATCTTATAAAAATCATGACTCACTGGATTTTGATCGGATATTAACTTATCCCTCTTTACTGTCTGCGTGAAGTAAAAATATCCGCTCTCCTCGATTGGACGGAAAATAAATCTAGCAGCTAACGATCCCAAGTTATTCACAATCTCATAAGTACCCTTAAAAAAAAACAAAAAAAAGTTAGTATCTGTGATAATGATATATTACAATATATGTTTATCAATTTTTATAAACCTGTTCTGTGAATGTCAATACTGGCATTATAGTCATGATCAACCTCTCGCCTTCCGTCAGAATTTGCTTCAGTATCCCTTGCCTAAAGAAGCTCCATGTAAGAATAGTTAACTTTTTATCAAGATACGAGTCCTACGAAATAACTATTGTATTGTTCTTAAAGAATGATGATAACACAATTACATGTTTACATACATTATTTTCCAATTGGCCAGGTAAAAAGTCCTTCACAGTGTGAAAGGGAAACTCTCTTACCACGAACTCATCACTACTGCCTCTCAAGGACATTCTTCGTTTCTGCGTGCATTTATTCAATTTCGCAATGTGATAATGAAAATATACATAGTGACTAGTTGTATAAAATATTGCTGCAACGAGCTGAGCTATACCAAATGCGAGTAACGCATTTTCTGGATAATACAATATTAATGGAACGAAAGTCATAGTGCGAATAGCAATCATGATTGTGTCCAGAATTATCTAGAAAAGATAGATATCACTGAGATGCTCTTTGCATTAATTATATATGTTTTTTCCTCTATCATCTTACTTTAAGCCTAACAAATAAAAATGCATTTGCGACTAATTGAACAATTAAGGAAGACAGTTCTATGATGCACGACAGACCGACTGCCCATACTGCAAACGTATAATATGGTGGTAACGCCTCTGCAGTAGAGAGCAAAAACAACCAAATATATCCAAATAGGAAAGACATGACGAGACATATGGGTACCCTAAAAAAAATTAATTATTTAATTAATTTGTATAATTCTATTGAAAATAATTAATATACATGTGGTGAACAAGAAACTAACGTCAGCCAGAGTAAATTTACAACTTGGGCCCAATTATGCTCCGCTGTATTAGTCAGACAGGCCTTCATGAATGGTTCTCTTGATAAAAACAGTATCATAGATTCCAGTAACAATAATCTCACGTTAATAACACCTAAGACAGCTTGACCCACATGTCGGACGACAAACGCATTCAAGAGAAACGTGACACAGCGACAGAATATCTGAAAGAAAAGTATCTTAATTCAAAAGTTTATTACATAATACAATATTGCCACATGACTAGTGGCAGCTTAGCTTCAATATTGATAATTTCGAGAAAATTATTATGCATTAAAATGAGGAGACGGAAGAGAAAGAAAGTAGCACAAGTACAATAAAATCCTTGGAAAGGATCTAAAGGATTTCAGTGTGTAATTTGGCTAATAAAATAATAATATTGCAAAATAACTCTTCCAATACATTTTTCTCTGATGTACCTGAAATATAATGCTGAAGGAAGCATTCTCCAAGCTGCTTTTCAGGATGTTCGGCCGCATTTTCAGGCTGATCTGACGGAAAGAGCATGAATATTTCGAGATTCCCGCCGGAGGATGAAACGTCAACGTAAGTTAGAGATGTCGGAGAAACCATAAGATCCAAAACTAGGCTCGTCGCTCATCTCTCCCCGATTTTATTTGCCGTATCGTCGTTCGCAGGAATTTTAGTGCGACTTCAAAAAAGAAAAAAAGGGGGGAGGCAACAACTATTTCAGCTCATGCGATAACATAATAATAGCTAGAATGCATCTCTAGTCGTTTGCGATCTCATGACTCTGGTGCGAGAAGCGAATTAAAGAAAAATGGTTTTTTTTTTCGTCCAACGTATAATAATTATTGGAGGAATTTAAAAATATTAAGTAATATTTTTTAAAATTCTTCGTAGCATCCAATTGTCACGTCCAACATTTTACGTTCGACGAATCACGTTCTTTGGGAAAACTGTCATCGTGTAACTTGACGAGTGTCGCGGATCACATCAGGTTAGGTCATTAGAACCTTGACTATAGTACGTATACTTGGGAGCCTGATTTCACTATAAGATATGCAGCTCGTGTATACATTCAATTTTGCCAGCACAACTATAACTACTACTATTATTATTATTACTATTATTATTTCTATTATTATTATTACTATTATTTCTATATTTTATTTTATATATATATATATATAAATAATTACATTTCTATATTATATTTATTACTATTATTATTATTATGTTATATTATTACTATTATTACCCAGCAAACACCAAGTAACATTTTTATTTATATAATTGTTTCCCACTTAACAATATAACTGTTACATGTTATGTAACAGTTACATAACATGTAACAGTTATATTGTTGAGTGTGAAATTATAACTAATAGTTATATAACTATTATTTGATGTTTGCTGGGTATTATTATTACTATTATTGTGCTATTATTATTGCTATTATTATTGCTATTATTATTACTATTATTATTATTATTACTACTATTATTACTACTATTATTATTATTACTGTTATTATTATTATTATTATTATTATTATTATTATTATTATTATTATTATTATTATTATTATTATTATTATTATTATTACTGTTAATTTTATTAGTCATTTTTGGTTTAATTTAATTATCCAACTTTTGTCAATAGGAATTTTTTTATCATGCACTGAAATCAAATTATTCTGACTAAAGTAAAATTATCCAAATGACGTCATTATGTTTAATATATATCATTTGAACTGCAAGAATTATTAAAATTATATTTTTGGAAAAAGTAAATTATATAGATTAAAATTATAAGACTTTTATCTTCTCTCTCTCTCTTTCTCTTTATTCAAAATATATGAAAAAAATTAAAATATCAAATATGTTTTTCTAGTAGAAAAAAAAACAGGTTTTTCATTCTTAAAAACGCGCGCGCATCGCTAAATCAAATTCGGGCTGTGTTCCGATTTGCACCATTTGCACTGGATGGGGAAAATAAATATTGTGATAAAATCTATAATATATGTGACGTGGACTATAGATTTCCAGTAGTGGCAGTCAGTTCGTATCGGAACTCGGAACATACCCTTTTCAGTATGGCATCGGCCAGCACGTTGCGATGTGGTCTCGCGATAAATTCGTCATGATCTGTCATGATTAATTCGCTGCCAGGCGCAACAAAATGTCATTCGTCGACTGGATTATCTGAAGAGGTCTTTCCGAGGAAGCTGGCAAGATTCCCCTCGACGCGGCATGGCTCACTTGAATAATGTATTGAAAGCCGTGGAAACGTTAAACGCTCTACGAGACTCTGATGTCTCGTCGGATCCCGGGGCGAGGTATGTAAATAATAAACATCCTATGACAGGGAACTGTCAATATTGTCAATAGGAATTTTTTTATCGTGCACTGAAATCAAATTATTCTGACTAAATTAAAATTATCCAAATTACGAACTCGACAAGAATAAATTTCTGTATCTCTGAATGCGACAGGAAGGAGAAGACATCGTGTTGCACCATCATTGTTGAGGGGATATGTTCGCCAACTGTCAGACAGAATCCCAAGTTTCCACAAATTCTTGCCGCTACCATCGAAACGTTGCTGGCTCTGTGCAATGACAGCGAGTCGAATGTCAGGATGGTCGCTGATGAATCTCTTAATAAAATTATAAGGGTACAATATTGTATTTTTTTTTTCATAGCTACACAGAGAAAAATATCATTCTACTGCTAAGAAAAGCAATTACTCGATTTATTTTTCTTTTTTTAAATAATAGTTTTCTTCAACAAAGAATATATTCTTGATAATAATCTTAAAATATACTCATCACAAGTGTTAGAAAATCTTATTATCATGTATTCAAAAGAAAAATTTATTTTCTCTTCAAGAATATTGTAAAGTTGTATCAAAGAAAAATCAAACTTACTTTATGTCAACTCTTGTAGTAAGCAAACCAAATTTTTGTTTTAATTTAATATTCTTGACTAAAATGCTGCACTTACTAAAATTCAGAATATATTCAATCAAATTTAATACTTGTGATAAACTTATAATATATTTATGGATATACAAACTTATGATATATTTAAAATAATAATATATTATATATATTTAAAATAAATAATATTTACTTGAATATAATATACATTTTTCTCTGTGTAGAGATACCAAAATCAAAATTATCTATAGCGTATACCAATTCTTTCGCTTAGAATGTGTACTATTTATTTTATTTTGCCAGGCAATGGTTGACAGTAACATCGTTAAGATCCAGATAGAGCTTTACAATGAAATAAAAAGAAACGGGCCTGCGCGTATATTAAGAGCTGCTCTTTGGAGATTCGGCTTACTAAGTCACATGATACGCCCCTCGAGGGGCAAAGCTTATGTATCGAACCTGATACCGTGTATAGTAATCATTGCGCATAGATCTGAAGATATTGTGATTGAAACATTATCACAGTCGTTACCATTAATTTTTAAAGTGTTAGGACCTTTTATGACAGACAAGGATGTCAAGGTAAATAGCTTGATATTATTATAATTATGTTAAAATTACACTATCATGAGTTTTAAAAATATTAAATCTATTTTAGAACTTGCTAAAAGTATTCTTTGAAAACATTTCCTCTCCTCAAGCAGCGTTTCGTAGAGCAGCGGCAAATATGATCTTGACAACGTGTATAAATTGTAGAAAGCCACAGTTCTTCCTAAATTATGTCTTAAATTATCTATTAGGTATGGTAAATACCTATAAATTGTTATATATGTACGCACAAAAACATTTATTTATTTAATTATTAATTTATCTCTTAATTATTTATTTACTAAATTATTATTTTATTTTTATCACAGATATAATGATGTCAACGAGAAACGCCGAAGATTACCCATTTACCATCATAGGCGGGTTTGGCTGTTTAAGGGTGATTTTACCATACATATGTAAACCTTTGGAGCCTCAAGATGTTGACATACAACAGATAGATAATCTATTACACATTTATGAATTATGTTTGCATTACACAAAATGGCACTCTGATCATAATGTTATAAATGCAGCTTTAGAGACACTGGCACAACTTTTAAGAATGCCTCCAAAGCAATTGGTATCCGTTTTATTGTCCTCAGAAGGCATAACTCAAAGCAGGATAATAATGAATCAAAATACGTGCGCTCCTTCACTGGGTCAAATGAGTATTTCTAGTGGAAGTATCGCTTACGGCGGAAATTCCGATTCCATCTTAAACCTGATACACGAACCTGATGTTCCTGAGATTACTCCAAATATAGAGAAATGGATTGCAGATACGGAAACGAGTTTGCCAGCCGCGTGTAATCCGCAAACGCAAAACGAATGCGCAGCCAGCGATGCGGCAGAGATAAAAGAGAAGATATCGGAAAGTTATTGCGGTCTGAAAATCGGGACTATTAATAGTAAGAACAAGTAAACATAAACGTAACTCGCATAATAATTTTACAAATACTAGCATTCCATGTTTTTCAGATGACGAAGTTGCGGAAGGAGGCAGCGATATCGAGAGCGAAATTGAAAAATCTGAGAGAACGCCGTATCCGAGCCTACAAAGTGAACGGTCGAAGGAGGAAGATTACTCCGAAGAGGCCACTCTGTCCTTTGCCTCCCCAAAGAAATCTTCTTTGGACTTTGCATTATACGAAGCGGATATCGGAAGTTTTACAGACTCGGATATGCCTGTCAAATTCTGCTGCCGTTACCTGGTGTCGTCTTTCTTGCTGGCGGGGAAACCCGGGCATTTAGTATCGGACAAGTTGTTTCGTGTCAGCGTCAAGTCTCTCGCTTTAACATGCGTGGGTTACATCTTGAAGCTTTACCCGCATTTGTTTACAATGACTGTGGCCAAAGAGTCAAGCTGCAATGAGACAAATCAATTAATTGCAGACATTTTGCTGTTTGCCAATCATTCAGATCCCCAGATCAGGGGCAACGTAGCGATGATGATTGGAATCTTTTTGAAGTCTGTATTTGTCCAGTACGGCGGTTCCTTCCAGAATTTTGAAGCGGAATGTTCGATTCAGAAAGGACATAAAAGTGCATCATTGGAAGATTTGATAAAGCTACTTTTAAATGTGAGTTTATACAGGATGTGTCTTACAAAGTTCCCACTAAGCAAATAGCGTTATTCCTGATTAAAAACCGAGTCGAAAAGTCCTGAACCATTTTTTTTTCCAAGATTCATTAAATAATTAATCAGATTTAAATATTAAAAAGATTTCTGAAAAGATGAATTGTTTAAAAATTAACATTAACACAAAACAATTTATTTTTTTTTTGTTTATCCAAATCTTTATATGTTGATAACGAGGAAGTTTATCTTTTTGTTGTCTTTACTCATTAATTACTGCTTTATTAAGCATTAAGGAAAAAAATGGTTCAGGACTTTTCGACTCGGTTTTTAATCAGGAATAACGTTATTTGCTTAGTGGGAGCTTTTTAAGATACACCCTGTATATGATTTTCTCTGAGAAATTGAAACATCATTCTCTTGAATTGTTTAACTTGTTTAACTTGTTTAACTTGTAGGGCTTGAATGATGATTCTGCAACAACTTGCCGTCAAACACTGGATGCATTGAACCTCTGCTTGTCAGAGTTACTGGATTCCGTCAGCAATGAACATGCTCTTGCAATTCTGACTGTATTGCCAAAGCTTGTAAAAAATCCATACTTTTTGGTAAAAGTAAAATTAGTTGACTTGTTGAGTAAATTGTCTTATATTACGATAGAACACATAACGGGGCAATCGTTATTCCAAGAGCACTTTATCGATGTTATAATAGCGTTATTAGGCGACCAAGATCAGAGAGTGAGACACGCCGCGTCGAATGCCATTGTTAAGTAAGACGTATTTACAAAGTTTTATCACATTTTATGAATCATATAAATTTAAATCGATACTACTTTGTATTTTTTTTTTTCAGGAGTATCCCTTGTTTATATTTCCGACATCCTCAAGAGGATACTGTTACGAAAAAAGCTACGCAATACACTCAGGAATTTTTAAACACCGTAACAACAAGTATCTCGGAACTGTCGTCTTATCAAGATAAACATAAGCCATTCGTGAATACGTCTGTCCAGCCCTTCGTATTTCTGAATCACTATAACGACGTAAATTACGACTCTAGGGTGGAATATTCTCTCTCTCGTATAGTTAATATTTTAACGGAGATATTGACGGTGCATTCCTCGAAATATCTCATTTACGGATGCTGCGAAACCCTCTTCCGCTTGAGCGAGACTTACCCGACCACGATTTACGCGAGAGGATGGGATTGTATTCTAACAAAAACACTACCGAAGAGATCTAAGAAGGGTAGCGACCGATCAGACACGAGCGACGTCAGTTTTGCGAACGAGATGATCTCGTCTCCAGTGAGCAACGGTCTCTTATCATTGACGTTGCCCTTGTTAACGTCATCGACCATTAGCTTGGATCTGTCCACCCATCGACATTTGATCCTTCTTGCTGGCAATCTAGCCTCCGGATTGGCCGTCTGCAATTTTAAATCCGGCAGCGATCCGACGAAACTGTGGAATATGTGCAAGGACAGGTACATGGAATTGCTATTAACGCACATCATGAGAGTTCTCAATATCTTCGTTCATGTTGTCGACGACGTGCAACTGGTACAGGCCAGTACCAAGCCCGTATTTTCATCTTTATCGTCCACGCAAACGTTGTCGCCCAAAAGGAAAACTGTATCTGAGCAAAAATCGAAGGAGAGGGGAGAGAAGATCACCTTGCGAATTGGGAAAGAGCATATGGGGACGTTCATTGGTGTACCTCATTACATGAGAATATACGACATTCTGAAAGCGGCGCATTCTAATTATTTAGTCACTCTTCAGCACGAAGCCAGCGAAATGTACGTTTCTCTGTTGAACGCGATGCTGGACGTTCTCTCTCAGATCCTCGAGATCGCGTCTGTCAACGAGGCGGGTAAAATAGCGGAGGAGGTATTGTATTACCTGAAAACCACCGTCGTTTTGTCGCCAACGGCAACGGTTCGATGCGTCCAGCAGTTGTTGAAGTGTTTATTCGGTACAAACGTGTGCGCCCAATGGAGCGAGCTGGACGTGCAGAAGAGTATGGATCGATGTGGTACGCTGCGAGATGACATCGGAGGCTTTTACAATCAATGTTTTCAGTATCCAGCTAGGCAAATGGCGAACACGATCAAATGCATCGGGAATAATTGCAGAGGTGAAAACGAGCCGGATACTGGGTAATTGTTATTTTGTTACTTTAACAATTGTACACAGACTGATACATTGTATCTTCATTTTCACAGGTGGATAGGATTGTTGCGCAGAAAGGGCGATCGGAAATTTTCGTCAGTCTTTAAAACCTTAGCGCGATCCTCGGATCAAAAGACGTCGGTGGCATCATTTATCCGACTCTTCGAGCCGATGGTTATAAAGTCTTTGAAACAATACACTGTCACGAGTAACATCGCGTTGCAATGCCAAGTTCTAATGCTGCTGAGTCAACTGGTGCAACTCAAAGTCAACTACTGCCTGTTAGATTCCGACAAAATATTCATTGGATTCGTGTTGAAGCAGTTTGAATTTATCGAAGAGGGTCACGTACAGCAGACGGAGGATCTTCTGCCGAGGATATTCAATTTCTTGGTACATTTATCTTACGAGAAAAATCACTCGAAAGCGATAATAGGCATACCAAAGATAATTCAATTATGTGACGGTCTGATGGCAAGCGGACAGCCAGCCATCACGCATTGTATACCTGCGCTCGCGCCGGTTATCGAAGATATATTCCTTATTCGCAACGGAAGCTCGAGCTTAATCGAGCAACGAGAATTAGAAACAACGAGAGACGTGCTGATAGCCATGCTGCTACGTCTAGTGGAGTATCACGAGGTAGTCGAGCTTTTGGCGTTGTGTTTGGCCGAGTCCAGATTCAGTGGTGACGGAAACGGCGAGGAGAAATGGCGGAGATGGTCTAGACTGACTATGGACACTGTGCTTCCGATATTGGCAGCTGGAAAACTCAGGATAGAATCCGAAAGGGCGCACGTTGCGCTGGTGAAGCTATTTGCGGCTGTCTCGCCAACTGTTTTCCGACCTGTGGATCCTCTCCTGAAGATATTGTTCACTGTATCGATATCCGCAACAGCTTCTAGTCTGAAACTCAAGCGATGGTTGGGCATGATTAACGTCGTGCTGCTCTCGTTGATCTCCTGCGCGAAAGAAGAGGCTATGCTAGCACGTCTCTTGGATCTCAACGTGGGTGTAACAGACGTGTCGCATCTGTTCTCGCCACATCAATGCTCTGATTCCTCTTCCTCTTCCCACGAGTGTTCCACGGATCCTTTGAACGCCTTGAGTATCCAGTCTCGTCAAGTGCCACCCGAACATATATTAGCTAAATTTATATTCAAAGTAATCAACCTGATAAGCGCAAAAGTATTCAATCTGCTCGGGTTGATAAACCACAAGTCCGCGGATCCTTTCGTCGGCTTCTCCGATTACACAGCGGACGACAATTACATGGTGCATCAGTTCGCGTTCTTCCTGCAATTATGCATTCACATGTTCGAGTCTGGCAGCCATTGCAAAGTGGCGAATGCGACAATGCAAATGATTCAAGGACGCAACATATCCGACGAGGAGAAGTTGCTCGTCGATGATTTAAACTGCTTGATGCTCGGCATTGGGAATGTCTGCCCGACAGTGACGTGCCAATGGGCCTATTTGATGATTCTGTTGGGATACAACGAGATGTCCTTCTGGTCAAAGGTGCTGGGCACCAACGAGAGCGCCGATTACATCGTCGTGCATCCTCGGCCAAGCGAGAAGACGCGCGATTGCATTAACGGAATAAACATCCAGATTGTCAGGAGAGGAGGAATCATATTATTCTGCGATTATATATGCGAGAATCTCAATGATGTGGAGCCACTGACGTGGCTGTTGGTCAATCACATAGAAGAAGCCGTAGATATTGCCGTCGAGTCTCCAGTGAGAGATCTGCTAACCACAGCCATACACAGGAACCCGGCAGCCAGCGGATTGCTAGTGCAAGCGATAGCAACGAAATGTACGGATCTATCGCGACCCAGTTTCATAAAGCGTCTGCTACAGTGCATCGAGGGCGCGCATCACTCGCAGAGCGGCGCGGTTATAATGACCCTGATACCGCGACTCTTATCCACCAAGTATCTCGCTTTGTCGAGAATAGCTGCGAAAATTGCCAGCCGCAGAGTGGAAATATTGTTGACCACAGGCGCGGAAGACGCGATTGATCAACTGTCGAAAGACGATCTCGTGAAGATTATGGACACCTTGCAGACCACCAAGTTGGCCAAGAAACATGGCGGCCTGGTCAGCCTGTTGAATAAGCTGGCTGTGCAATATTACGATCTATCGCCGTTGGAGCTCGACCAGTGCAGACCGTTCAATCCGTCTACCGTGAAGAACATTCAGTTGGATCGAAATTGGTTTCTGTCGCAGGTGAGACTAAGATGCTGCCACGCCAGCGCCGGCAACAATCCTATGGAATTGGCGCAGTTACTCAAGGACTTGGATTTCGACGATTGTCTGAGCATTCTCTCTTGTAAGGAGTTTAATCTGAAAATTTTGAAGCACTGTATAATATTGGGCGCCAGACTCAGCGTCCAGAAGTGTCAAGAGTTGGAATTCGGGCAAGCCCAATGCGAGAAGGATTTTCATTTTAACGCGAGTCCCCTGTACGTCGCTGCCAAGCAGTGTCTGCTGGAGCACATTCATTATATCTGCGAACTTGTGCCGAGGCCGCACCAGATCTACAATCCAGAACCGGAAGGAAATAGCAAGGAATTGAAGTACGCCGCTAGATTTTCCGAACTGCTGAGCGACACTCTGTATTGGGAGATCCTGTTCACGATAATCCCGACCGTCAAGATCTACATGAAGACGTTACCGAAACTGGCCAAGTACAACGTAGCAAAGATCGACGTGAGATTCGAAGAGGACATCGCCAAGTTTTCCATGTTGTGCCTTGAGCTGGCGCATTGGATGATCCACTCCGATGTACGGAACATTCGTAGACTGAGGCCACACGACATGGACCTCGCGCTGAGCTGCGCAGCCGAGATCCTGAGACATGCCGCTCCGAGTAAAATCTTCGGGGACAGCGCGCGTTACACCTGGGTCTGTTCCGCGGCGATCTCTTTGACGAGAGTCGTGGAGAGTGTATTGACGACAATGGAGCCTTTACCGCTTGTGGATTCGCAGGCCTTAGAACCGGCTCTTCGAGACGATGACACCAAGGATTACGCTCGAGCGTGCATCCAGATGGCATCGATAGTCGCTTGGCTCGAGAAGCGTCAGGTGGAAGGCTTCTCCACGAGGGACATCCCGCCGTATTTATTCAACACAATCAAATCGCTCGTCATTAGCGTGAGTCGCCAGCCGCTGGTCAACTCTTACATCTTGACACCACCGTTGGTGTGGAAGCGCGGCTCGAGTCATACTGTCGGCTCAGGCCCCACCAAGTGCTACTTTCCACTATTGTCATCCGAATCCAATCTTCTACAAGAAGTGGATATTCTCGAGCAATTCATTTACCGAGTAAATTTACTGGGCTGGATCTCGAGGTCGCAGTTCGAAGAGATCTGGATGGCGTTCTTGAGCGTCCTTAATTTTCCGCAGAACGAAAACACGTCCAAGGAAGACGTGGCGGCCTTGATCCAAGCGAGTGGCTTGGCGGTTCAGGCGATAACGAGACTGCTGTTGCAGACGTTGCTGCTACCCTGTCCCGGCAACCCTGATGCTAGCGTTCTGATTCATCATCCGAGAGACCCGCAGCTCTCCGTTCACAAAATCAGTTCTCAGAAGCTGTATGCCATACAGGAGTTGCTCTTGTGGAAGTACGAGTACATGAATGACGCGGGAGGTAAGAATAGTCTGAGAATAGAGCACATATTTCGCAGAGGAAACTTGGAGAGAACCGCAATGGCATCCGACAGATTTACGTATAGCCAACTATCGGTCTCCTACTTGTGGTCCTTGTGCAATTTGTACGAGGACAAGTTGAACGCTTCCGTCCTCGACTTGAGGAACAGGAGAAACGATGCGCTGATGTCCGCGTCGCTCGATCTAGATTCGTGCCTGCGTTTCTTGATTGAGCATTACACCATCTGGATGTCGCCGCAGGCTAAAACGCCAGTACAATTATTGACGGAGATCGTGAAGTCCATTCTGGCGATCTCGGAACTCTTTTTAGAGAGATCGCAGTATCAATGGATGTTGGACGTGTGTCTGGAAGTCTCGAGGATACATCCGACAGAAAATGCGATTCTACATCAATATCTGGCTATTTCTACGTGTAAAGCTGCTGCCGTTTTGACGCCACTCGTGAGGATTTTATTCGAGAATTTTTTATAACAAAGATGTGAAGATTCTTTTCAACTAATATTATCTCTTTGTAGGATTTGGATACCTTGGATAAGGTGAGGCGCATAGTGGATGTTAATTTAAAGTCCGGATTCTTAGCCTCCAGAGTTTCCGCACTTCACGGCTCTTTATACCTGCTGCAAAGCGCGGTACTCACCAAATGCGAGGAAACGATGAACATCATACATCCTTTAGCTATCGAATATATACAAAAGCACATTGACTCGCAAGATTCAAATAGGTAATTTCCACATGAAATCTAATTTAATTTTCATCAGTAAGAAGATATCATTTATTTAACACAGGGTTGGCAAAAAACTTGTTTTTTTATTTTAAACAAAAAACAAAATTATTTGTTTAGAACAATGTTTTTTGTTTTATTTGTGTTTTTAAGTAAAGTAAAGAAAAACATGTTTTAAACAAGCAAAAAACACTTAATAGCTTTGATCTGTATAAATATTTAAATATTTTGTTAGTGTTAAATAACGTTGCCAAAATTGACAACGCTATTAAAAATAATAAAATAAAATAAATAATAAAATAAAAATGATAAGATGGGTATTATTTTAGCAGAATATTTATTTTTGGATATCAAATAACAATCAATACAATACAATAAAGATTACTTAGAAGATATTGACTGACTTTACATTTTACATTTTAGCATTAGATTTTAACATTTTAAATTAATAGTACATAATTTATAGCAGGTCAGTAGTTCTAAAAAAAAAAGTTCTTCTTTAAAAAGAAGAGATTTTTTTATTTTTCTTTTATTTATAATAGGAAAGAAACCAAAGTATTATATATTAAATATTATTAACTAGAATTTTTTTTCAGAACTACTGACCTGCTATGAGTTATGTATTATTAATTTAAAATGCTAAAATGTAATGCTAAAATGTAAAATGTAAAGTCAGTCAATATCTTCTAAGTAATCTTTATTGTATTGATCGTTATTTAATATTTAAAAATAAATATTCTGCTAAAATAATATCCATCTTATTATTTTTATTTTATTATTTATATTTTTATATTTATATGTTACATAAATATAGATAAAAAACTAAAAACACTAAAACGAAAACTTTTTTGCAACATACATATGATGATTAGTTTTTGTTTGTTTTTAATTTTTTTTTTACAATTTCTTTTCCAAATAATCATATATTTTATTTGCGATATTTTAAATGGTTCTAAACAGTAGTTTAAAACAGTTTAAAACAAAAATGTTTAAAACAGTGTCCATTGTTTTAAACAAGTTTTAATCAAATGGTTTCAAACGCATTGTTTAAAACATGCCAGCCTTGATTTTGACATAATCTTTTTTTTTATTTAAATCATTATTGTGCTTCGTGTACAGCATTTCAAGTCAGAGCGAGGAGCATCAGGGAATAATGTGGGCTCTAGTGTTCTTTCTACTGGAACACGCGGAGGATACCCCGCCAGACGCGGAAGCACCGGCTGTGTTGGAATTAGTCCTTTCTCTAGTCACGTCTCAAAATCTCTCCTACGGTTTACATCAAATGCTGCTGCAGGTACGTTACTTATAGCGCCTCAATGAACATTTACACGACACATATATTCGCCTCGACAGGGTCTCGAGAGGCTCGTGGCAACGAAGAGCGTAGTTGGCAAAGTCGCTGAGCAGATTGTTAAGATTGCGATAGACCGACTGAAGCAACCGAGTCCATTGTTGGCGCTACCAGCACTGCAACTTCTGCTAACATGTATGTACACGGAAGCGGCTGACCGATTGAATCGCCCCGGTGTCGAGGAACCGTTACCGGATGTGGAGCCGGAGACACTGGTCCGATCCATAGAGCGTATATCCGCGATATTCGACAAGATCCGCAAAGGTTATCCTATGGAAGTGGAAGTGTTGTGCACGGTTCTGTCAAGCGTTCTTGGTGACTTTTTCCCGCCGTCGGAGATCCTGACGAAGGTCATAGGGGAATTTCTATCTCCACAGCAACCACATCCGAGATTACTCTCTGCCGTTGTCTTTAAAGTTTGTAAATTGCGATAAAAATCAAGTTGTACAGGATGTTTCACATAAAGCGTTACAAGATGTTTTCTTCCCCTTGCTGTACAAAAAAATGTCTAAAAAAAGTTTTAGGAATAATTTATAGGATTTTAAGAGGGATAAAAGTTAATAATATTAAATTTGAACTAAGATGAATTTTCAATATTATGTGAATATGTGTGAATCTATAATTATTTTAATGGAACTATATTAATTATTTTATGCAAACCGATTCTTTGCAATTTCAGCATTAAAAGTAATAATAGTAAGATTTTCAAAAACTGCATAGTTTACATGTTTAAATTTAACATAAACTATGAAATATATTGGAAAGTATTTTTTTTATTATTTTATCTAAATACTTTTTATTCATTAATAATAATAAGAGGAATCAATTGATGTAAATAAAACACATAATTGTTTTTAAGAAAAAATATGAATTTGCAGCAGCTCATTTCATCATAAAACTTTTTTTGTACATCAAGTTTTGAAGAAAACACTGTAACATTTTGTGTGAAATATTCTATACGATCAAACAACAAAACAAATATAATTTCTCCGATCTAGGTTTGTGAGAAAGCATGTACCTGCACGGAAATGGAGCTCCTTCAAGACTGGGTGGTATTCAGTTTACCGAATTTCATTCAGAGCTTGCCAATGGCAATGTCGACTTGGTGTTTGTCCTGTTTCTTTATAAGCGCATCGACGAATCATTGGTTGAGAGCTTTGTATCCTTTTTCGATTAACATAACTGTATAATTTTTCATAAAATAGAGAAAGAAAGGAAAAAACAAATTTATATTTTGATAAAATTGTTGTAAAATAAAAATAACGTAATAACTCCTTAACTATAATATGACAGATTTCCATACGTTCAATCGAGAATAGGAAAGTACGAGTATGAAGATAAGAAAATGTTGTGTATAGCCGCTTCAGACTTTTACCATAAGGTATTATAAGATTAATAGTTTTTAATTAATTAGTATTTTTAATTAATTTTTTATTTTACTTAATTTTAATATTTTTATTTTTATTATTATTTTTAATTATTTATTTTAATTATTTATTATATTATTTTCAATTAATATTTTTCAATTCTTTAAGCATATTTACGCTTATCATTTATTTTACTTATCGCATTGATTGATTTCAGCTATCTAAGGAATCGCAAAGGAAGGCATTTGTCGAGACTTTCGAAGCAGCTGCTAAGGAACCTGGGACCCCGTTCAGTGATATTCTAGCATCTTTTTAATTGATATTGACCATAGTGTTGAGAGAAATATTCTACGATATTAAATTCATACTGTAAAAAATTAATGTATGCAATGACTTGTGCGGTGTATACGTGTATACGCACGCACGCACGTGTACATTTGTATGTATGATATGATATTTATTTTCCATTATGCCCCGTCAAAAGAGAAATATGCAACTTGTTTTAATAAACAGTATTTTTTAAGTAAATCTATCTCGAACAGTATTTTTTTAGGTAAATACCAATTTTGTATGTGCATAGAATTTTAATTATTTATTTATAAAGCACGCGGAAAGTAATTTATCTTATTCATATGTTGCAGAAACTATACATACTTTTGACTGAATTTTCTCTAAACATTAAACTCATGATACAATAAAACTTTTTATTATTATTATTAATAAAAATAAATATAATTATATTATTATTATATTATATATATATTTATAATATATATATATATATATATATATATATATATTATATATAATAATAATATATTATCATGTATATATTATAAGTAGTAGTATAATTATTATATATAATTATATAATTATTTATAGAATAATATAAATAAATACATATAAATATATATATATATATATATAAAATTCTATATATAATTATATAATTATGTATAATAATTATACATATGATAATATCTTACTAATGTATAAAAAGAATAATAAGTCTTATTAATTATTATTAATAATTGTAAGATTTATTATACTTTCACTGTATCATGATAAAATTTTGCAAAACTCGAATCGAAACATGTTCGCATCGATTAAACGTGTCAAACTCGTATGTATGTAATTTTCGTATTTAATTGTATTTTTTTATATTTCTTCGAATCTCGGTTTTTAAGTCTTGATCGAAAGATCCCGATCAATTGGATAAAATTCTTCGCGAGATTACAAATTATACATCGATAAAGATATGAATCCCGTAGGATTTTTTTCAGTTTTGTAAAACGAGTCTGCCTCAAGAGTTGCGATTATTAATGGAAAGAATATAAAAGATATGGTAAGTTTGTGTTAAATTTTGAAAGGAATTGCTCTTGACTTTCTTGCGCTTCATGAATTATTTCAGGAAACTATGGAGTTATACAAGAGACTGCCCGCGAACGGATACAAAGACACCCTGGGATATCATCGCGGCGACTTTTGCTCCAATTGCGGGCAAAACGAATACGAGGATGCGTTGCGTGGCATCGCGACACGAAGAAGAAGAACGAGAAGATACGAGAAGCATTGTCCCTCGTGTCACTGTCCTGTCGAGAGGCGAAGATTATCTCCGTCCGGTGGACCAAGGTGGACCAAAAGATGTCTCTTTCCATTCGATTCTACCAGTTGGTAATGAAAAAAAAAGAATAATTAAATTGTAACTGTTCTCTTCGATCTCGTAGGACTTTGGAAAATGTCGAGGCTACGCTGAATCGATACGAACGTGTCTTTGCGGAGCCGGTCAGCTCGGCCATCAAGAAGTCGCAGAGCAGTCCTCTGTCGCAAAAGATATACTGGCACGATTGCCAGACTGGTGTGCATCCTCGTTGCCCCAGAAGATCGCTGCAGCAAGCTCGTCGTCAACGGAGAATCGAACACGATAGATATTTAGGTAGAATAAAGGGGGATGTTCCGATGAATTCCGAACTGATCAACGAAGATGAAGCCTACTCAAAGTACGCGCAATTAGTATCAATCAAGAACTTGAAGAAACATAATCACTGCAGAGAACCCGAGGTAATCTTATGCTTCTTGGGATATCAAAACAATTTTTGTCTCGCAAATTCTAAGGAGTTTAGCTCCTATCCAGCAAAAAACAGTTATACAGAATGTATCTTAAAAAATTTCCACTAAGCAAATAGCATTATTCCTGATTAAAAACCGAGTCGAAAAGTCCTGAATCATTTTTTTTTCCAAGATGCATTAAATAATTAATGAGATTTAAATATTAAAAAGATTTCTGAAAAGATGAATTGTTTAAAAATTAATTTTAAAGAACACAAAACAATTTATTCTTTTACTTATCCAAATCTTCATATGTTGATAACGAGGAAGTTTGTGTTTTTATTGGTGCGACTTTATTCATTAATTACTGCTTTATTAAGCATTATGGAAAAAAATGGTTTAGGACTTTTCGACTCGTTTTTAATCAGGAATAACGCTATTTGTTTAGTGGGAGCTTTTTAAGATACACTCTGTATAACTGTTAGTTATAATTTTCCACTTAACAATATAACTATTACATGTTATGTAACAGTTACATAACATGTAACAGTTATATTGTTAAGTGGGAAATTACAACTAATAATTATATAAATGTTACTTGGGTATATTTGCTGGGTAGTTTATTCTATACAATACAATCATCATCATAGGTTTTTTATTTATCTGATCACTATTATAATATCTTTCAGGGATCGCCGGACGAGCAGGAATATTCCGATGCCGAAAGCGAGGTATCGGCGAAATACACTCCATCCGTTCGCCAACCGAGGAAAAGAGAAGAGAAGGAACCGCGCATAATAAACCCACATCTCGCATTGAAGCGTCATCAAGATGTAAGCGGGGATGGTGAATACATCTCGGAGATGAGGAACCTGGAGAGCGACGTCGACTGCCGACGAAACACACGCGAGTATCAGGAAGCGAGGAAGCTTGTTTTGGAACTTGAGGAACTGGAGAGGCTGAAGATGAGGGCCGACGAGGAAACGACAGCAATGACGAGGGTAAACGAGGACGATAAGAGGCTCGATAGACGCAGGTATGATGTTATCACGAGGACGACGAAACAGAAGAGATCTGCAGGCGATGCTACTGCGATTACCGAGCCATCCGTCCTGATTAAGGAGTCAATTGATGGATCCGCGAAGAAACTTAACGGGCCGACACATTTAGCGAATTTGGATCTCCACGCCACCAAGACTCGTATTCTGGAATCAATCGATCATATGCTCGGCACCATGGACAATGCAAAAGTATAAATTTATATTTTATATATTTCATATATTTATATAAACATATATCTCAGTAAACATTAAATAACAGTTATGTAACTGTTAGTTATCGTTTCCCACTCAACAATATAACTGTTACATGTTATATAACAGTTACATAACAGATTACAGTTATATTATTGAATAGGAAATTACAATTAACAATTATATAAATGTTACTTGATGTTTGCTGAGATATATTCATATTAAATATTTAATATATTATATATTATATTATTATATTTATTTATATTTTATTTATATATATTATATTATTATATTTATTTATATTTTATATTTTAATGTATTGATACACACTTTAATTTCTATTTATCAATACACAATCTCTCTCTTTCGATAGTCTTAAAAAAAAACAAAATATTTTTTATATCTCTTGCAAAAAAGTCATTTATAACACTCGAATTATATTTTATCAGTATAATAAGTATTCATTTTCTGTCTAGAACGACGCACCAGTACAACAAGAAGATACAGAACAAGAGACCATCGAGAAAATAAGTCGTGAACTCCAGGAGAACGGCTGGCAGTTACTGTTCAACGCTTTGACGATACATAAAAACTCGACGGATTCCAGTAAAAGGACCGTTCGTCTGGAATGTTTGAATCATATTCGACAACAACTCGACAAACTCTATGCCCTCGAGTCGACTTTGGACAATTGCCCGCTTAAATTGCAGTCTCTATCGAACAACGATATATTGTGTAACGAAGAACATCAACAGATTGGAACGCAACAATTGGAGCACAAAATTGCGGATTCTTGAGCTTGCTCTTATGACTGGGTTTTCGTCTTCTCTTTTCTTGAAGCTGTCAAAGAACTGTGATAAATTTTAAAGATCCATGCGTGGATTTCAGTAAAATATACACACATACGTTCATAAGTATCGCGAATGTTTCACGAATGAATCAAAGTACAGTTATACAAACTAATTGCAAATATGTTAAAAATGCAGATTGTCAAAGTATACATTATTGAAATTCCTGCACGCATCGTGTGCGAATCAATATTTAAGATAAACATATGTGCAATTTTATAGAATATAAATATTAATAGAATTTGTAAAAAAATCCAATGTTACTATTTGCTCGCAAATTCTAGAGCTAGATCAAAGTCCCTCGGTTAGTTAGTTAGTCCATTTGCCTTTCAGGCTGATTTAATTAGTAGCAATAGCTTTATTGTTGAAACGTTTTAAGTATACATCAGAGTACATAACTACTCTCTATTTTCTTTCCGCTGTCAAGCTAAACAAGGTACGTGTAATATTAAATTGTTTCCATATTTTCGGTAAATAGTTCTCTTTGCAATGAGAAGTGCGCATGAATTCATTATGTATAATACATATATATATACATGTATATATATATATATATATATATATATTTATATATATTTATATGCATTTTAGGCTCTTGCATTTGCTACGCATGTATATTCTCAATATACATACATACATATGTATATATGTATACATATAATATATTTTAATCTATAAATAAATATATATACATATATAATATTTATATGTATATGGGATATTGGTAGAACAATTATTTACATAACGTTATAATAAGCTATGACTAGATATATTGACGCGTTAGGATATAATTCTGGAAACTTGAATATATAACGATGGGAAAAGACATAAATCGGAGAGATCCCGGTAATATTCGTGTAGTTTTTGCTTCGTACAAGGGTGCAAAAATTCGTTACAAAAAATGTCGAAACAAGTCTCCACTTGGGAATAAAGTAAAAATAAATGCAAATTAGCAACGTAAAATTAATACACTTCTCGCTAGCAGCAGATATTGTTATTCGTTGTATGTTCACTTTCTTTACGCTATTTTATAATTAGTTTTACCGTTTTAGACTACGATACTTTCGCGAAGCTGCCATTTGAACGGGTGACTTAACGATCCGCGAAGAAGAGGGTGGAATGAATAAGACGTAAGAAGCAAGATAAATGAACGATGAGGATCCCGAAACGAGTTATTACGGGGTTCCCTCCATCATTACAGGTACACACGAACGTATCCGACGAAGACTGGGGATAATACTGCAAGTAGAGGAGACGGCTGTATAGAAACTTAATTATAATCAGGTAATATCTCGGTAATATAATCTAAGTACACAATGTGATATAAAATCTACGCTTATACCAGTAGATGTTTCAACAACAAGACTACACGTCTGATCTCCGCCTCGTTCCACCCTCGCTCGTTTTACACATTGATCCTTTTATCGATAACGTTATTTTGTCTGGCAAATTTTGATTTATACAAGAGTACACGTACGTGTGTTTTTATAAATAAATATCCAACGAACACCAAATAACAGTTATATAACTGTTAGTTATAATTTCCCACTCAACAATATAATTGTTACATGTTATATAACAGTTATATAACAGATTACAGTTATATTATTGAGTGGGAAATTACAACTGACAGTTATATAAATGTTACTTGGTGTTTGCTGGGTATCGTCAATTTTCGATTCGGGAACCGCTGGACGTAAACGGGACACGTTGCCAGAGGACGGGCGATTTTACGGATTTATGAAAGAGAGAAACGTCTAAAAAGATATTATTGACTTCGATTACACGCTATTAAGGACACGATTCGAATTGATCGGAACCGAAGAAAAAAGAGGACGCGCCTCTCCTCTCTTCTCTCTCTTTCTCTCGTCCCGCTTCTCTAATCTACTACTTTCTAATTAATTGCCACCAAGTGAATTGACTCTAATGACACCGGTTCCCGAATGATCGTTTTTGAGGTGGAAGGTCGTCGGAAAAATTAGACGGGTAGCTACCACTTAAACGTAACTTAAACCCCTATGTTCCTTTTCGTTGATGCTCGAGATGCGGACCCGCGAATCTTGCGCAACTTTCATTCGTCAACGGCGGGGATCTCGTTTCCTCCGAGGGAAGGGAAACTCATCTCAGCGAATCTCAGAATTCGATTATTAAAGTCTATAACAGTCACAGTTTTCCATAAATCAACGCCTCACCGCTATTTAAAGAGCTTAAATTTTAAATACCTCCTCAGTAAACACTGTTATATTAATGTTATATAAAAGCAATAAAATGGAATGTTGCAAGTAATATCATAAATCGGCAAAAATTACTGGGTAATTTCTCAATATAACATATAAAATAACATATACATATATTTATATTATACCGCATATGATGGCTAATATATATAATTCTATTATGATTCTATATAGACTTAATAATTAAATAAATAAAATAAATAATATATATTTAATTTTTATAAAATTTGGGATTTAACTTATGTGAAATTATGATTTTTTATTTCGAAAAGTATAATAACTGGATTATTTCCCACACATTTATCCATCGAATTTCAAATAATCCATTTGATATTCTAAATCTCTTATTAGAATTAAATTAGAAATAAAGTTGACGAAAAACAAATGCATTTTGAATCTCATATTAATATTTGTTCTTTGTAGACTTTATACCCACTTTATAATGAAAAACTGAATACGAATTAATTAAATCTACTTTTTGTAGCAACAAGCAAAGTCTAATACATATATAACAATATATTATAATAATAAATATTCTGTTATATTACTGTTATATTACTGCAAAATAACGCGATATAATAGATTGCGTATATTGCAGCATTTTATATATCAAATAAGTAACTTGTGTTATATTATTTGTTACTTTCCCGTTATTGAAACAGTGTTTACTGGATCGCTCATGGCGAATATCCTCTCGTTTCTCTTGTATGCAAACGAGAAGTCTTCCTTTCGGATTGTGCGATCGATTACCGCGATGATCCGCGAAATCGACAGCGAGACTGGTCCGCTTAACGTAGATCTAAAAGGCGCCTTACTAAAAAAATCGACGCTTCCTAAATTCTGGAAGCCGATGCGTTCGATGCCGAGATGTTGATGCGAGGGTCAGGAAGATACTTTCGTCTTGGCCCTGGTCGCGGATTTTAATTACTTTATTAATTATTATTAAATAATTAATAAAGTAATTAATTTAATAAATATTATTATTTAATTTAATAATATTAATTAATTAATTTAATAATTTGACGTAGTCCCGATTAGCGTAACCCAAGCATTATCAGCATCAATCGTATCGAAACGCTGTATTATATTCATATATATATATATATATATATATATATATATATATATATATATATATGCGTAATTTTCATCTAACTCGCTAACAATAACGGATAAACGTAGTGAACAAACACGTTGAACGTTCAATAATCGTATGAGATCTCTTCTAAGCCTTCGCGTTGTTATATATTATATTATATATTATATATTACGTATGTGTACGCTAGAGATTTTTATAATCACACACTATAAAGCGTCTGCGCGATCCTTGCGATTCAAAGAAACAACGAGCTGCACATCGACGAAGCTCTCGCAGGATATATAAAATATAAAAGGCAATACATATAAAAAGAAAGCTTTATATAAACCCCATCGATTCTATCTGCAATGTTCATTCCTATCGATACAAAGTCGTTTATAAATTTGATCACTTTTAACTGAATACACATTTCTTACGGTTGACATTTTTATCCAAGGTGCTTAAAAATTAGAGCGACAAATTTTGAAGAGAAAATGGGACTTCAAAATAAACATTTTTTGTTGATAATATTTTTCTGTAATTTTTGTTTTGCTCTTATATTCAAATTCTCGAACAGAGGATTGTTTTATCAGAGTATCTTGACAAGTTACATGTGATTATTATAAGATGATATACGAATAGAATTGACTGATATATCTTATTTATGGAGCAGTTAATTCCCAGCAGACACCAAATAATAATTATATAATTATGTAAATTATAATTTCCCATTCAACAATATAACAGTTATGCAACAGTTATATAACATGTAACAGTTATATTGTTGAATTACAAGGAAATTACAACCGACAATTATATAAGAGTTACTTGGTGTTTGTTGAGTTATTAATGGATAAAGATAATCAATATTTCGATGATATTATCTTTGTGGATTGAAATTAATGCAAGAATTTTTAATCATTTATAAAAAGAGTGAATTATTTTCATTGTTGGCTTCATTTTTTCAAGATTAAAATATATTTAATTTTTCTACTTATGTCTGTTTATTGTTGAAGTCATGAAACTTCCATTTCATATCATGTAATATTAAAATAAAACGTCATAGAGAAAAATATTATTAACAAGAAATGTCTTTTGAAATCATCTATTTTCCTTTAATGTTTGCCGGTCTAATTTCTTAACACCCTGTATATATATATATAATATCTTTGTATTTTAATATTTTCTTCCATTTCTTTAATTTCTTTCTCTCTCTCTCTCTGTCTCTCTTTCTGCGAGAATTCCGTCGCTGAAAGCTTAATAAACTTGCTATCGATGCCGATCCCGGCGCGCTCGAAAGATCAAAGGATCCCGGAAGCGGAGAGATACGCCGATTATACACCGTGTGAGGTAGCCCTCAAGGTCTCAAGGAACGCGCAGTTTATATAGTGCTGGTTGTAGATACTTTCATCGGATAAGGCTGCGTTAATTATTGTCTCTTTCAGCGCTCGTTCGCCCTCGTGGAGAACACCAACTCTCCCTTTGCCCCTCCCTTCTCGTATTTTTTTCTGTTTCTTTTTCTTTTTTTTTTGGTCACGAATGAAATTTCGCTTGCTCCTCCGTTCTCGAAATCCCGATGTTACTTTTGAGAACAGTTTTCGTTTTCACGCGGATTTTAAGAGGCGTCTTTCTCTCTCTCTCTCTCTATTGTTGATACTTGATACTCAAAAAAGATGTGCGCTCACCCTCACGCTAACGAGGGATCTCCTTTGATCTCGCGAAGTCTCGTCTCTTTCGATTTACTTGAATGAAACAAAAAATTCTAATTATTCTATAATAAATTATACTTCGAGGAGAACGAAAATATTTCTTATTTTGATCACATACATTTCACGCAATGCGCTACCCAGTAAACACTGTTATATTAATGTTGTATAAAAGCAATAAAACAAAATGTTATAAGTAATATATTTAAGTATTATCGATAAGTTGCTAATTTCCCATTTCATAAATTACGATATTCTATATTTGATATGAATTAACATACATTATAGCGTTATTAGAATTAATTCACATCAAAGAATATTGGTCATATATACAATTTGTAATTGAGTAAATAAAATAAACTATATCTATTTAATTTACAAAATTAAATTCTATACATTTTATAAATTAAGTTTATAATAAATTTTATAAATAATATAATTTTATAAATTTTATTTATAATATTGATTTTTTAATTTAAATATACAACAAATGAAGGATTTCCAATTTCAAATAATCTGTTTATTCTTAATCCTTCGTTATTAGAAATTTTAAAAAATATATATTTCGAATCTTATAGTAATAGTATACCAGTTTTTTAAACTTTATATTTCATGATAAAAAAATTAATAATTTAAATCTGGCTTTGCCTCGTAGCAGCAAGCAAAGAAACATGTATATAACAATATTATATTATAATTCTATTTCTTTAATTTACTATTGTAATGTTGCAAAGTAATATGACATGTTACGGTTTCATATCATGTAAGTAACTTGTGTTGTATTATTTGTTATTTCCATGTTATATTATTCCAACAAACAGTGTTTACTGGGTATAAATGCATAAAAATATTGAAAAATAATTCACGCAAATAAAAAATGTAAGGATCACGCTTATGTGTTTGCAAATGCGATATAGCAATTGAAAACAACAAAAAAAACTTGCATATACGTTCCGTAAAAACATGAATTTCAATTTCCAATGCGATATAGAGCACCGTTAACAGTCTTAACATTTAGCCGCAGACATGACGCTTCTAAGATCTATTCTAACAAGCCGTATATATCTACTGGTATCTTTTTAATCTATATAATGTTAGGATATATATAAAACGAGTAATTGTCAAAACGCATTCCTTCCACGGTACTCAGGCATTTGCGCAATATGGCTGTATAAAACGTATCACATCTTGTATCTCGATTCGAGCAAGTTTCGCGCGCGACATACATAATAAAGTCTGTGACTAAAAGTTAAGATTTAAGAGAGTTGAAACTTTACAACGATCAATTTGAAAAACGCGATCGACTTTTTGATTATAGGAAACAACCGTCCGCGATAACTCAATACACTCCATATAGTGACTATAACATCCGGTATAATGACTGGTACAGTTGTATTGTCTGTCCGAGAGTGCTCTCATTTATCTCGAGAGGGAGATTCAATTATTCGTTGCTTGGAAAAAATCGTAACTTGTCCGCTTACTTTCATTCAACCGTGAGAAATCCGCATCCGATCGAACGGAAGCAAGCAAAATACTCGTTCGTCACTTTCGATAGCACCAATGAGGATACAATGCCTGTGTACTCAGCGCGAGCACGTATTGTCTGCATTCTCTACAACAGCCCAGAAAGAAAAAAAAAAAGCTCAAGCCCTTTTTTTTTTCTCTTACCTAAAGAACCTGGAACAGTCGCTTCAATTCCGCAGCAAGCTAAAGATTATACCTGTTCCGACATGCAAACTAGCTTCTAAACTCATCCGTGTCTTGCCGTTCGCCTTCGCTCATCGAGTAGAAAGGGGAAGGGTGAAGGGAACGAAATCGCTGAGCGTTTGTCGCGATTTACGTGCGCGCGTCATCGTTCGCGATCCGATCGACCGAGACGACGACCCTTAGTTTCGGACGATCGTTCCGCGTTTGAGCAAAGCAAAGGTCGGAAACGAACGAGGCGAATCTTGCATTAGAACGCGCTGGGGCATACTGGAGGATTCATCTCGCCGAAGACGTTGAGCTCGTAGAGCGACGCGAACACGATAAATATCAAGTACCAAATCATCAGAACCATGCCGTATCGCCGGTCCAACTTCCAGCCGTTCAAGTGCGTCGCCAGCACCAGGAATACCACCGTCGACAGCAAAGAAACGGTGGAATACGTCAAGCCTGGATGTGAATGAAAGGTGGACATATAAGCGATAGCTTCAAATGTGTAATAAATGGATATATAAATTCTGTATACCTCTGCTAGTGACGTTTACATGGGAACCGGGCTGTATCATGGCGGTCTGTATGAACCAAGGAAGACCGAGGCACACCAAAATGTCGAAGACGTTGCTACCTACGGCGTTACTGACCGCCATGTCGCCGAGACCTTCCTTTATGACCGCCAGCGAGGAAAGAGCATCCGGCACGCTCACACCAGCGGCAACGAAAGTCAAGCCCATCATAGTGTCGGGAATGCCCAAAGTGCTTCCTGAAGTAAAATTGTCGCTTCATTAATATAGTTCTGTTCATTGTCGAAGATTCCACCTAGCAAACACCAAGTAATACTTATACAGGAGTTTCAGACTATTGTTTCAAACCATCTGTACCACCCATTTAAAAACTAGAGAAATTGTTATTTCAAAAAAGTAAAAACATTTTCTTTCTTTATAAATCGGGTGCGCTCTATCGAATGGTGATATTTTCAACTTTTGGTTCTGGCCGGAAATAGGCGATTCAGACTGGAAGTGCATTTTTTTAAATGGAACCCCCTATTTTTCATTACATATTCTTGTAGCTTACCTCGAGAGCTTTCCAAAACACTCTAATAAATTATTTTTTCATGAAATACTTTTTGAGTTACCGGCTTGAAATCATTTCTTAATTTTACATAAACCATAAAATATCTTGTAAAATATTCATTTTTCGATTATCTTACCTTAATATTTTTATGTACAAAATAATGAGAGGAATCAATTGATGTAAAGAAAACATATAGTTGTTTTTAAGAAAAATATGGAATTGTTAATTGAAAATTACATATTTTTCTTAGAAACAACTATGTATTTCCTTTACACCGATTGATTCCTCTCATTATTTTGTACAAAAGTATTAAAATAAGATAATCAAAAAATATTTTACAAGATATTTTATGGTTTATGTAAAATTAAGAAATGATTTCAAGCCTCGAATCATAACTCGAAAAGTACTTCATGGAAAAATAATTTATTATAGTGTTTTGGAAAGCTCTCGAGGTAAGCTACAAGAATATACAATGAAAAATAGGGAGTTCCATTTAAAAAAATGCATTTCCAGTCTGAATCGCCTATTTCCGGCCGGAATCAGAAGTTGAAAATATCACCATTCGATAGAGCGCATCTGATTTATAAAGAAAATGTTTTTACTTTTTAGAAATAACCACTTCTCTAGTTTTTAAATGAGTGGTATGGGTGGTCTGAAACACCCTAATTGTTAGTAACTGTTACATAACATATAACAGTTATATTGTTGAGTGGGAAATTATAATTAACAATTATATAACTGTTATTTGGTGTTTGTTGGGCATTGATTGCATTGAAATGATAGTCAATTACCTATGATTGTGATCATCCACACCATTATGTAGCTGTAGAAACTGATCCAGATCATCGATATACAGAAGGTGAAGGGATACCAGCGCCGCCATTTCTCTTGCCGGCAATCCGGCATCGTCGCTCGACACATGAAATGGATGGGGTACACGAGACCCCAGGTAAATAAGCTCCATTTACTACCATCCGGCGGCATCACGAGAGGCGACACTTCATTGGGATCCGGTTCCTTCGCTTTATAGTACTCGGGCTGCTTCGGTGCCGATTGTTGCTGTTGCTGTTGCTGTTGTTGCTGTTGCTGTTGCTCGATCGTCTCTTGAATACCATTTCCTAAAGGAAAAAGGAGACAACACTTTGAAATTTGTAGAAGATATGAAAGGAAGAGAGTAGTAAGAATAATTAATTACCTTCTTGATTCTTTATTTGCTCGGTGATTGGCGAGTTGGGTCCGGTGTAGGATAACCGCTCCTCTTGTAAGGATCTGTAACTTACCAGGGCACTTTCCTCAGCGGGTTCATCGTCCTTCGGCAGGAATGGGATGTTGTACGACTTCGCCCAACGTTCCAACTTAACGTTGAATGAAAGCGCCACGCAATAGACTGCGTACATGATCAACATGAACAGAGATTCTGGCCTGAGAAATTGATATTTTCGTTTTATGCGACTGGTTATATTAATATTCTGCACTAATTTCCACTTTTCATGATCGGATACAATCGAATGATCAAATACTCACCAAGATATGGACTCATTGTAAATAGTGCCGAGCATCACGAGAATCGAGATGGCGTAGAAAAAACAGTCTCGGCAAAGAGGCCACCAATTTAATTTGGCGGCCGTGGCAGAGAATAGGCCGCAGATCGATATAACAAACATTATATTGAAAACGGCGCTGCCGATAACGCCGCTCACCTGGAACGGACGAGAAGAGGTTTAATTATCGGACTCTTGTCCTGTCAATTATCGCGGCAGGAACACAATAACATCTGGTGCCTTTTAAGCACTATACATCTATATGACTGACAACCTCGAGACACTATTATATATCATATACTATTATATACTACCTACTATTGTATATATTATCCCAGCAAACACCAAATAACAGTTATATAACTGTTAGTTATAATTTCCAATTCAACAATATAACGGTTACATGTTATGTAACTGTTACATAACATGTAACAGTTATATTGTTGAGTGGGAAATAATATTAATTGCAATATTGCGGCAATATTACAATGTTGCTGCAATATTGAAATAACGTTTTGTGTTGTATGGAATCCCAGTAAATACCAAGTAACATTTATATAATTGTTAGTTGTAATTTCCCACTCAATAATATAACTGTTACATGTTATGTAATAGTTATATTGTTGAGTGGGAAATAATATTAATTGCAATATTGCTGCAATGTTGAAACAACGTTTTGTGTGTTGTATGAAATACCAGCAAACACCAAGTAACATTTATATAATTGTTAGTTATAATTTCCCACTCAATAATATAATTGTTACATGTTATGTAACAGTTATATTATTGAAGTTATATTGTTTGTGCTGTATGGGATTATATATACTATAGTGATATCTTGTCGGTGCTGACAATAATGATAAGAGTCCTCAAGATTGAAAGAATAAGTTGCTCGCTCGTGTAAAATATTCTTCTGCGATGAGTTCACTTTCCCTAACATTTTAACGTAACAAAATATGCGACTAGCTTACTCCAATATCATCCTTGGCGAAAAACACACCGATGATCACCGTCGCTAATTCGGGTGCGGAAGAGCCAGCTGCCATGAAAGTGGCTCCGGCGACATCGGGAGACAGTCTTAATTCTGAAAAAGAAAATGTAGGATCAAATGAACTTTGAACTGAAGAGACGAATTTGAAACGCATCAGGAAAAGCAAGAGCACTATTTTCCATTGCAAAGGAAAACAAAACATGCTAAGCTGATTCGTATGTCGTCTCTTGATAACAGATATCGTCGTTTCATAGGATGTGTGAAACATGATGAATGTCTTGCGTAAAACAGACTACGCGTAATATTACGTAACTTGGAAGCGAGATTATCGTCTTACAAGAGAAAGAGGATCTCTATAGTAAACTCTCACCTTCGCAGATTCTATCCAAGCTCGAGACGAAGTAATCGTCACACACTATGGCGAGGCCTAGGAACGTATAGATTGCGACCACAATGTGAATTATGAGCCCGCCGTGTTTTCTGGCCTCCGGTCCCATCAACGGTCGTGGAAACTGTTCTATAGCGGGCGCCGAACAATTAGTTCTTCGTGGTCTCACAGTAGGGTATGGATAAGGCTTCGTTACAGGAATCGTCTGGATAACTGGCGTGACCTGGATTAAAAAAATTTTAAATAATTCATCAATTATTATCAAACACAAAAAATCACTTAATCATATGTATTCAAAATCTGGTCTCTTTACATGATTTGATTTTCCTTTCTTTCTTGAGATATCGCGAATCACCAAAAGTCATCAGGATATCAATCTCAACACCTTGATTCCAACGATATCAAGATGTTGACATTGATATCCTGATGAATCGTTAAATATCAACATTAGTGATACCTAACTGACATCTCGCATCTGATGCAGATGTATTATGCAACCTGTCTCGATTGCAACTTGTCTCTATCTTGCTTTCTGTTACGGTTCATCTGCTCTACGCGATACAGAGGGTATTTCCGATACATTGCAAAACTTACAGTGGTGCTACTGCTTCGGACAGGTTTCGACGGAGGAGTCGTAGTCCCCTTCTTCCCAGCCTCCTTGTCTGCCTTCGACTGATCTCGCACGTTCTTCTCAGATGCTTTCGCATGTCCTTTCGCCTTTTCTTTAGATTCCTTTTCGTTAGATTTATTTTCGTTAGATTCCTGGATAACAATTTTTTCCGGCTCCACGATAATCGGTATTACAATGACATCATCTTTGATCGACGAGATCGTCGATGATTTCTCTATCTCGCTAATGGAGGCGAGCGAGGATGTCGGTTCTGAACCATCGTATTGCTCGGAACTCGAGGGGAGCGTCGTGGACGATGTGCTCGCGAAGGCGACGTACTGGACGAGGACGTAGATCAGGAACAGACCCAGTCGCAGGGGCCATCTTCTGCGACGCGCTTGCAGATTACGCGGTCTGTTCCTCATTGTCTGTAACTGGAACAACCATTGTAAGAATTTGGTGCACTCTCATATCTTTTCTTCTTTCCTTCACCGAAGCAAATTATCTTAAGAGATCCAATCTTCATCTATCAGTATGAAAAATAAATGACCTTTAACAATTCTTTTTTTAAATATTAGAATTTTATGGCGTTTCACAAGGTTTTATTAATATTTAATTATTTTAATTTGCGTGACATCGAAATATGAGATACTGAATTTAATTAAGATTTGTAAAAATTAATATTTCCTATTTTTGAAATTTCATTTTTAAAAAATAAACAAGTTACAGCAAAATTGAAATATCTATTTATAATGTGATACTACTTTGTTATTTTTTCCTGAATAAAATTCAGTTCGATATCCCAAAAATATCCTATGAAATAAAACTGAAATTTTTTTATTTCAGACAATTACACAAAGAACAGCATATCATATTGTCGAACAATATATTTTTGTACGCGCAGAAATTCATTAAAAAAAAAAAAGACAAAAAATATCCAAGATAAAAATACTGGCATATTATTTAAGCATCCATAAAAATGTTAAAAAACAATTTCTAATTAAAAAAAAAATATATTCTCGAAATTATCAGTTTTCTTACTGCTAAATGAAGACTGAACTCTTAGGATAATTTAATAAACTGGAACCTTAAATTATGTGAGAAGCATCAATAAAAATGTCAAAAAAATCAATTTCTAATATTCTTTAAAAAAAATATTCTCGAAATGATTAATTTTTATGTGAAAATAGAGAGGATAAATTGGAGTTCTTAAATTGTGTGAGAGGCAATCTAAGTGCGTCTTTCGAAAAGTCATATTGATTATTTTCTCTTACGAAGAGCTCGTCTTCAAGACAGCCAATTATTCGAGAGAAAACGAGAGCTCTTCGTTCAGACACGGATATGAGAAAAAGCTGTCAAAATTGACTCATATCACTAAATCTTGCAAAGTTTATTTCGGGTCGCATCAAATATAAGACCCGTCATTAGAAAGATCTTCAGATATATTTCAGATATATTTCATCGTATAAAACAGCGCACTTCCTCCCACGATACATTTTTATGATCAACTTTATCGTTCATATGTCATTTTTTAGACTCTTTATATATCGTACGACTTGATTTATCGATATTTCTTTAATGACATGTTTTCAAGCTTAGTCTGACATAGATCCCGTGTTTAAAAACTGTTTCACCTGTACGCTCATTACCATTATTGATGTTGTGTGCACAGGGAAAACAGTATAGCGTGGGTGTATAGGCGTGGGTGACACGACACGATACATTTTATATATATATATATATATATATAATATATATAATATATATATATATATATTTTTTTTTATCTATTTATTTATTTATTTACTCATTTTAATATTAATTAATTAATTTATATACGTGTAGTTGATTTTTTTTAAATTAAAAAACAAAACAAAATAAAAAATAAAATTATTATTTATAAAATTTATAAAACTAATATACTATAATATTTATAAAAATAAAATTATTGTTTGTGTACATATTATCATCAAATATACAACGTAGATGAATAAATCGATGATACTCGTTGTATGCGTAAACTATATCCCCTAAGAAAAGCACCCTTTGAACGCAAACATGGTTTAAATACTTTTATCGCTCGTAACAATTTTTTTTTTTTGATATTACAAAATTCTCTTCAGACAAGTATCAGCTGCTGTGTAAATGAATGATCCTGTGTATTATCGCGTATATTTATTGTACAAACGTTACATGTGTAATAAGCTTGGAATTTTTAATATTCCGATGGAACGTACGATGTAATTAATTGCAAATTAAACAAAATATGTGATCACAGAGGCAATGTAATATGTCGCAATGTGTCATAACTAAGGCTGTTCAAAAAGCATTTTTTTTTTTTAATAAAAGATTAAATTAAATCTCTCATAAAGTGTTGTAAAAATAATATTCGTAATAAAACAAAGCATTTTTTTTGAAGAGAGAAAATGGGAGAAACATTTGTGAATAATTGTATTTACACAGAGCCCGTCAACATGTTTATTACATGTGGCGCATAATAAAAGCGTAATAAAATATTCCGTGAGCGTAATTAAGTATCTAATTAAGTGCCGCTGGGGAGTAATTTCGGGGTAATTCCCATCTGCGCGTATAATATGCATGCAAGAATAATTCGCTGTATTACGTGCACGATTCATTGGAGATCAAAGGTGCGCTGACGTGACTGACGTAAATAGAGAGATGGAAAATCAGTCACGATGCATGTAATCCCGTAAATGCGTATGTAACCTATTTGCGGAAAAGTGACAAGTACGCTCGAGCGTCGTAATTGTTTCGGATTGTCTAATGCTGTCGGCGAAATTAACAGTGTATATGTGGGCTGCACATGCAGGGATGATTTGATATTATTGGAAGTTCTTACGTGGAGTTCGCGTATCGGTTAAACGAGCACGTGGCAGAGAACAACAAATCTACACCGTTTTAAAGAATAAATGTATATAATCAGATATTGTTTGTACAAGAGACCGTCGCAAATATTAAGTACACAATTAATGAGAGCAGTCTTTCTATTTCTTATAACGAGAATCAGAGTCGCACAGATTTATTACTAGAGAGAACCGTTTATCACGAGGCTCGAAAAGGAAGTAAAGAGCGTTTCGCGCGTTCCATCCAGGCGCTATCTTTCCCAAATTTCGCAATTCATTCTAACATTATATCTATTCGCGCGCTAATCTTAAAATTATTTCCCAATAGATATTGCTTTGAAACGACGTGTCCTTCGAGGATGATTATTATCTTCCTTCTTTTTTCATCGTAAAAACGTTTCAACTTAATAATTTTCGATATTATTTTCCTGAAATAAAATTTGAAGTGAAATAAATAAAATAAAGCTCGTCGATAAACTTGATTTTGCTACTTGCTTGTTGTAAAATTTACTTCGTGCAAAAGGTCTTTTATTTTTAATCGAAGGCTTTCAATATCTTGATATTTTCCTGAGTGCAAAATAATAGGTTGTTAAAAGACTGTATTGTTATTTGATGATTATGTTTACATTAATATTTGTATTGGTAAATAATTTTCCAAAATTAAATATGTCAGGAGGAAGTATTAAATAAGAAGAATTTTAACGAAATGGTTATTTGAATAATTATTTGAATACAATCAATAATACTATTCAAAATAAATATAATCAATAATATTGTACTCATAAAAATATGCATTCCTTATCAATATTAATTAATATATTAGATAAAGACCCAGATGACACATGTTTCTAAAAGATGATTTTTTAAAATTATATAAATACGTTTCTTATCATCCTTTGGACATCTAATTTGTCTTGACTTTTTATAATATTACATAAATAAATAAAATATATATATATATATATATATATATATATATAATTATTACCAAATTTATAATATAATCTAAAAAAAAATTTTATATGCAAAGAAATTGCATATTCTCTCTCTCTCTCTCCCTGTTGTAACAAAAATTCCGACGAATGAAAACTGACATATATTTTTTAAATAAAGTGTGGGCGCAAAAGAGAGAAAGAAAATATAAAAATTTAATATAATTCCGCTTTTATAAAAATATAGTTGATGAAAAAGAGCGACGAGTGATATGTTTCTCATGTTTCTTACGTACATATATGTACGTGTAAAATCGATTTGTGTGTAAATTCGATCTGTCTTTCAAGAACGGAAATGCGACATTAATTGTAGCGATGGTTTCATAGAAACGGATATTGCTTTACTGGATTATTGCACACGTGTAGGGATTATAATATCAAAAGATACGAGAGATGTTGAGACTTAATATATATCGGAAATCTAACTTTACCATCGCTCTCTCTTTCTCTCTCTCTCTTTCACACATCGATAACGCAAGTTTTATTATTATAAGCGATCGTGAATTAATTTGTCACACCTCTTTATATATTACATATTATATTCCTTTTATAATAATTTTCATAATTATAAAAAATTTTAAACGTCCATTTAAAGCGTTTCTTTTCTATTAAAATTATATTTTTAAATTATAATTTTATAATTTGTTAAATTATAATTTTAAATTATAATCAACAGTACATTGCAAGTTAATATTAACAATAAGTCATTATCAAAAACTTTGTTTTTCTAATAAAGTTTGTAGAAGACATTTTTAATTTATCGAATTTATTTTCGCATAATTGCTTAATTATTTCTGTAAATGTGTATTTTTCTTTTAAATAATAAACACTTGAATGTCAGATTTCGACATAATTTTAAGTTAAATATTGAAGCCTTGACATTCTTCTAATAATTACATCTAATCACAAAAATTTAATCATAAAAATATTTGAAAAAAAATTTATATATATTTCTAATATTTTTTATTAATTTCTAAAATATAAAATTAAGAAAATATATAGGTATCGCAAAAAAAGGAAAAGAAAATACTCGTCTCAAATCTCTCTCTCTCTCTCTTATTGTAACAGCGCATTTGCAAAATTTATAGTCAATATTAACAATACATTATTGGAAGAATACGTTACAGGAATTTACTCTGATAAACTTCGTTCAGAAAACTTTTTTAATTGAATTATTACATTTCCACTCTTTTATATAATTCCTTTAAAGTGTAACTTCTCTTCTAAATACAATAAAAACTAGAATGACAGATAATTTTAAATCGATTATTGAAGAATGGTCTTACATTTTTCTTTAAAAATTATATCTAGAAGAGAAAAATCAATAAAAAATATAAAAAATATAATTAATAAATAATAATTAATAAAAAATATTAGAAATATATATATCGTAAAAAAGACACTAATAATAATTGAATTATTACATTTCCACTCTTTTATATAATTCCTTTAAAGTGTAACTTCTCTTCTAAATGACAATAAAAACTAGAATGACAGATAATTTTAAATCGATTATTGAAGAATGGTCTTACATTTTTCTTTAAAAATTATATCTAGAAGAGAAAAATCAATAAAAAAATATAAAAAATATATAATTAATAAAAAATATTAGAAATGTATATATTATAAAAAAGGCAAAAAAATACGTGTCTAAGTATTTAAAATCTCAAATATCTCTCTCTTTTCTACGCGTGCAAGAGTCAAGTCCATCGAAGAGGACATCTGCGTGATCATGTTAATTCAATTTTTCTCATACTTTTTGCTCCTCTCTTCCCCCTCGTTATTTATGCATGCAACTGCTGCCTCGTTTTATTCGCAAGAAATGAGAAGCGGAACCCAAGGATGACAATCGTGCTCTTTTTCTGCGATCGTTTATCACGCAACGACGAGCCGGAATCGCGATCACCGGGATACGTGTAACATACAAGGAAACGAGGGAGGATCGTTATCGGCGAGGAAAACCGTGGGAGACCGGGGGGGGTCTCCGGGTTTGACCCAATTTCAAATCCGCGATTCCGCTACGAATCGCTCTCGCGAAGGGAACATTTCCGCTTACCCCTTGCTCGCCGTTCGTCATGGTCGTCGTCCGCTGTCGAGGCCCGCTCCAGCCGGAAGACGTACGTCGGTCGCGCCGGATATAGGTAGCGTGACGTTGACAAAATAAGCAACGGGGATGCCGATGGCCAGCCGCGAGCTCTTATCGTCCCTATCCGCGATTCCTCCCCCCCTTTGAAGGGTCTCCTTACTCGTCGCGATCGCGCTCGAATTATCGATTCGAACACGAGGAGCCGACCCGCCGCCGCCTCTGTCGTCGTCGCCGTCGCCGACGGCCGAGTACCACCAAAGTACTAACCGAATCCACCGGAGTCCACCCACCCAGTGTCCCGCGCGCGCGCGCGTGCATTGTACGTACGGTGCCCCCCTCCCTCTTACGCTCTCTGACGCGCGTCGTCCTCGACGCGGCGTCGCGACGCCGCGCTTTCTCGAAAACACTAGTGACAGTAGCATCTGATCGCTCTTCCGGGGTGCTCCAGCGCCCCTTGCACCCCATACGGCACAGAACATTGTTGTAACATTGCAGCAATATTGCAGCAACATTGTAATATTGCCGCCCCTTGCACTCCATATAGCACAGAACATTGTTGCAGTGTTTGTTGGTTTCTAGATAATTATCTGGATAAAATTGTCTAGATAATTATGTAGATAAAGAAATGGATCATCTTTATCTTTAACTAGCTAGTAAAGATAAAGATGATCCATTTCTTTATCTATATAATTATCTAGATAATTTTATCTAAATAATTATCTAGATAAGAAATCAGCAAACACTGCATTGTTGTAACATTGCAATAATATTGCCGCAATATTGCTGCAATGTTATAACAATGTTGTCCCACACAGCACATTATTGTTGCAATATTGCTGCAATATTATAACAATGTTCTGTGCTGTATGGGACGTGTTTAAATTGATTCACGTATCGAAAAGAGTGTCATAGGATTGTAAAAAAATTTCCAATTTTTTAATCTTATATTTTTCTGTGTATATTAAAAATACCAGAATTTGCGAATTTTCGTACACCCTATATATAAAGTTCAATGATAGATATTCATTATTATTTTTAATGGAAAAATATAAGATTAAAAATTGGGAATTTTTTGCAATTCACGGTCCGTAATTTCTGGTACACCCCATATACTGGAATGAGCCATCCCTTTAAGCATGAAAGGGGGCGGCGCAAATTGGATAGAGATAGCGTTGAGTAATACTTGTTTCTCATTTTGACATATACTATCGTTTACCAAAAACATTTGCCTCGATTAACTTTAGTATCATTAATACCGTGTGACGTAAAAATCATTATTATTTAAAATTGGCAAGATTATTTACAAAAATATAATCATAGTAAGCTATTCCCAGGTAGCAGAGTGACGTCAAATGACATCTTAATAACGTCTTAATGACGTCATTGTACGTCATTAAGACATCTGAAGACGTCATCTTGCTACCTGGGTTGTTGAGTCATTTATAGACTTTTTTTTGAATGTTATTTCGGAATATTTTTTGAACGATGTTTTGGGGAGGGTTTTACCGAAGCGAGTCTTCTACGTTAGCCAATCAGAAAATCACAACGAGATTAGATACCACGTCACGATATGGCTGTTTCTTTCTAAAGTTGCTACCCCCACTCCCTGATGGCTTATTATGTATGGAGTTCAATGGTATCTGCGATTTAAATTCCCGCGACTCTTCTACTACGCACCCTCGATTTTACCCTCCCTCGCATTCAGCTCGACGGCATCTTTATCCGTTTCACCATCGAGACGATGACGTCGGACGCTTGCGCGTAACACCCCGTATATCGGATGACGTCATATATATCGGCGTTTTATTTCCTCATTCGTTGCACCTGTCTCACGGAGGGGTAGGACTGGCAAAGTCCCTCGAGCAATCACTCCTTTTGATATTTTGATGTATATAAATATTTTTGTTATGTAATAAAATGTGAAGATTAATATTTTCATTAATATAAAGTGTGTTATTTATAATAATTTATAAAAATGATATTTTTTTTTTCATTAATAAAAAAGTTATTTAATTACATGAGGTTTATATTATTTTATTGATGTTATATTGATACGTATTGTTTCATAAATTATCTAAAATTTGTATTGTTTTATAAATTATTTAAAATTATTTTCTAAATTATCTTAAATCATTCTGCATATTAATTCCAATATTTATACTTTATAGTCTACCTAATTTTATTTACGAATATTCTATGACTTAAATTTTTCTAATTGAAAGTTTAATTAATTGAAAATTTAATTCAAAATTTAATTCATTCAAAATTTATTTCGTTCGTCTTAACCATTTTTTTTTTAATTATTTTAATTATATGCTTTTATTGATGTATTTTTTCTGAAATGTTCTTGTGTACCAAAGGAAGTTTTTGTCCCGTTTAATAAATAAATAAATCTTGTCGATTAATATCGATTACCGATTCTCTGCGACCAGAGTCGTTCGTTGCCCCGAAAGATTATAAAGTCGTTCAACTTCAATACAACTACGACTAAAATTATCGGCGATACATATAGCACTGTATTATTATTGAACCATAGCTATATCCGGTCTACCGGTTATACATCCACGCCAAATATAGCGAGATTTCCAATATTATAACTTGCAATATATGCTGCCTTTGGTAGCTCGACACACAAAGGAATATTTCAAATTTTAATTATATAATTTCATTAGATATATACGATAATGAAAATAGTTGTCGAATATTCTGTATAAAATTTAACGAAATGCTCTTTCTCTCCCAATTTGGGTAACCTTGATTTTAAATATATCACATTGAATATTTTATTAATACTTATATTTTATTACGTGAATCTTTTAGGAGTGAAATCCATAATAGGATTGTGCTTTATATAAATATATCTTAATTCTTATGGATAAAAGATCTTATCCATAATTCTTATAATAAGAAATATATATAACTAGCTTGTTACATAGGGTTCTGATGAAACTTTACGGAATAACCACCACTGTTGGGATCCTGCTGCAACTCAAAGTTATTTGTGGAAAGGCCGAAGGGCTTCAACACTATGTTACCTAGCTCTTTAAGCTTCCCCAACATTTCTGTCTTTAACTTTTCGTTTCTTTCATTAATTAATGGAGGTAACCTCTATGAAAGAAAAATAATTAATATATCAATAAATTATTGTAAATAATGTTTCAAATACCTATATTTTTCAAGCAAGTGCATTACCTTAATAGCATGATTAGCCTCTGTGTGATTAGGATCGAATGTTAGTACTTTTTTAAAATCTTCTAACGCCTCGTCCAACTTATTCGTCTCCTCGTACAATTGTGCTCTTCTAATGTAAGCCTTTACATAGGCGGAATTTAATTCAATAGCTTTTGTACAATCAGATATCGCCGAGTCCTTCTCTGTCTGAAATTAATATAGTTTATATAAATATATTTTAATTCTTATGGATGAAAAATCATCTTATCCATAATTCTTATAATTTGTTTGCTGAATGACTGGAAGAATATGAACACAATATATGTCAATAGCTGCTTTCAACAAGTACCTGACATTTTGCTTTCGCCGCTGCTCTGTTAGCATGCAATATAGACCTTTCTTTGCTATACGCTAAAGGGCAAATCCGCAAAGCTTGCGTATATTGAGCTATTGCCGACACATATTCGCCATTTTTGAATAGATCATTCCCCGTCTGCTTTAAACCCTCCGCCTCGCACTTCAATTCCTGCAAAAGTAGACAAATGTGACATAGTATTTTAACATAATAATAATAATAATAATCGTATAATAATAGAAGGACACGCAAACGTACCTCCTGTTCAGCTTCTGAAAGTGACAGATCTCTGTCCTTGAGAAGATCCTCGATTGCATCGTCCGAAGGCTCTGCATCTTGTGCGCTATCATTATCCTGCTTCTTATCTAGGACATCCCACGAGTCATTCGTGGTGTTTTTCGATTCCGCATCCTCGTCGACTTTGATGCAGGAACTTTTTAGATCTCGGGTGAGCTCCTCGATGACCTCCTCGTTGGACTGGAGTCCCTTCGATCCGTCACTCGCATTATCCATCGCTAAATCGGCATCAACGAAACGTGGAGACGCGTAAACACAACACGCAAGATCAATCAGCTGTTCGACGGAAGCGATTCACCCTGACTTGACGTTTCTTCTGCGCTCAACGATAAGTCGCGTATCGTTTCTAACCAACCTCGATTCTTAACAACAATTTAATGGATTCCGTCCTTGGCGAGCTTTCTTCTCTTCTCTTCCTTTAAATACGTCTGTTTTGCATTTTAAAATCACGAGGAAAATGCAACGTATATCGCGACATCGGCGGAGACAGAAGGACGTTGCGTCTTTTCAACACAGATGGCGCGAGAGGCGCAAAGATCGCGCGGGATTGGAGAGGGGAAACTGCCTGTCACGTGTCACGTCCCGCGAGGACCAATGAGCTTGCGGCTCTTCCGCTGAAGCTGCGAGTTCATTGGTCGGCGCGCGACGTTTGAGAAAAAGCATCGTTGATCTTTGAATAGATAACTTTGATTTGAAAATAACGTAGTCATCCGAGAATTTTCACGGAACATTAGACGGCCATAAAACATTAGTTGGAGATCAGTGAGTAAGTTTTTCTGCGAAAATAAAATACACGTCGAAAGAAATGTGACCTTCGTGAAAAAAATGAGAGGTTCCTGAGGGAAGAATTATATCTTATTTACGTCTCTGAATATCTTCTCTGATTATGCAGATTTGATTATCTCTTGTCTCCTTGAATTATCGCGACACGACATCTCGTATAATTTTTTTTCGCTATTTTCGAAAGGAAATAAAAATCCGCAATTTGTTAACGTTTATTAAAATATAAAAATATTGTTTACAAAAATCATGCGTCTGAATTTTCTTTTTAATTCTTTTGATATTTTATGTTTCCTCTCTCTCTCTCTCTTCTCGTAAAATTATTTACGTGTATTTTTAGCTAAATTTCCCCGACAGATGGAACGGGATAATTTTATCTGTCAGAAATTCACAAATTAAAAGTGTGCGCAAATCTCACGAGAGATAATTGTCATGGTTTTTTTTCTTTTTTCCAATCGATGAGATAAACAAACCTTGTAAGCGCGTAAAAACTTAATTTATGTGCGCGAATAAAATTCCGCGCACGTTTCGAAGAAGTAGTGTCGTAACTGTATAAATTAAACCGATTAGCGATAATATGATGTATGATATCGTTCGAAAGGAATTATGTCGAGCGAGGTCACGAGGCGATAAATTGGCCGGGCTCTTAAGATTATTATTCCGAAAGTTTCGAAGACCCGCGAGCGAGGATTTTTGGGCGCGTTCACATATGTGCATAAGTATTATGTGTATATTTGTGCTAAAAACGACGTTATTCTTCGTGCGAGAGTAAATATTTTACAACGATGACGATGAGGAAATTGATCGATCGTCGAGTGTCACTTTAGGAGGCGCGAAATAAGGAGAGAGAGAGAGAAACGGAAAAACAGCTGATTCTGATATTTGATATTTTTTCCCCTTTTTCTTGCAGATTCCCTTTTTGGAATATTCAATTTATTTCGCACCGCAAATATAACCGGGCAATCTAAGAATAGCGATCGATAAAAGGACAACAGAGAGGGAGAGTGAAAATTAGAAGGCGACCGAGAGACGGAGATAGAAGATAAGAAAACGGAGGAGGGGGAAGTATATATAACACATATCGGACGCACCACACGTCGTTCTCGTTCTTGGGTCGAGGACGAGAGAGGCGCGAAGGAATTAACCACGGCCTGTGTTTATATGATTCCCGATGAGGCGAATGGGACCGGGATCGGATACAGTGTAAGGGTTCGATCTGCGAGAAAATTGGACGGCGAGTGCGATAAAAGTGCCTTTTCTGTCATCAACGCGCGCGCAAAATGGTAAGTTTACTCGAGCCCAGCTGACTTGACATTCCGCTCGTTTTCTGCAGATTCATCAATCACCGTTTTGTTATTTCTAACATATTTCTGACATATTTCTGACATTTTTTTCCTCCCACAGACAGACTCTTTTCTCCCCCAGTCTCAGAGAGACGGAGCGAGGCTGAGACAGCGAACGGCGAAGAGGACGTCGGTCGAGTTACCTTACGAGAGCAAGATCATCTCGAAGAAGCAAGACGTACTGCCAAACGAGACCCAGCATCTCCTTTTCGTCCTCACGTTTTTTCTCTTCGTGTCCTTCATCATCATCGTCTTGGAGAGAAATCTGCCTGAACCGATCACCATTGATCAGGAGAGATTGTATCCGGAGAGATTCGTAGCTGAACGAGCTCGCAATCATATTGTGGATCTAACGTCGTGCGGGCCTCGTATCGCCGGGAGTTACGCCAACGAAAACATTACTCCTCTAGTTCTCATGACAAAGATCAATAAAGTGATTGAAACGGCGCACGAGAATCACAGAGTAGTTTTTAACGTTACAAGGCATAGCGGTGCATTTCCACTCAAGTTTCTTGATGGCATGACCAACGTTTATAGAAATGTGCAGAATGTTGTTGTTAAAGTCGCACCTCACAGGCCTACGATGCACAGCTTGCTGCTTAATTGTCATTTTGATACATTTATAGAAAGTCCAGGTAAACAAATTATTATATATGATATACAAGGTTGGCAAAGTTCTATATTTCTAGAATATAATTCATGCCAGTGGTAAAAACTGATATTTTTAAAAAACTGGTTTTTTCTTTTAACAATGATAAAATATAAATAAAAAATTTTTGTATCGATATTCAGCAATTAAGAGAATATTTCCAAAGCATCAATGAAAATAAAATCCGTATTAGATTGAGAATTAACATAACAAATAAATTAATTTTATTAGAAGAAGTTGAAGGATAAATATGAATCAGATATTGATAACAATTTTTAATTCTGTTATTATATTTTTTTATTTAAACCAAAAATTAATATAAAATTCAATAACATTTAATAATTAAAGTAAAAAGATATCTTTCTCTTTTTGTATCAAATTTATATAAAAATATTTTAGTATTACATATTAGTTATTTTTATAATTTCTACCAGTTTTATTCTGTTGGATAAAAATCGGAATTTACCATAGTTTTTTTCATTCGCTGACCAATCTTAACAATATATGAAAAAAAACATCTGTTTCTAATATACACGATTATTTAAATGAAAAATTTCAGGCGGTTCAGACGATGCTGCTGGTTGTGCTGTAATGTTGGAGATTCTACGATTAATTACTCAAAGCCCCAAAATATTGAAGCATAGTATTATATTTTTATTTAATGGTGCAGAGGAAAATATATTGCAGGTATGTTAATTTTAATAGTTGTAAGTAATCCAGAGAGGCATTTTATTTTCAAAATATACTTTGTAGGCATCTCACGGCTTTATAACACAGCATCCATGGGCAAAAGAAGTTCAAACATTTATAAATCTAGAAGCTTGCGGAGCGGGTGGTCGTGAATTATTATTTCAGGCTGGACCTCACAACCCTTGGATGCTCGAGGTACGTCTTATCTGCTCTATTATATTAACGCAACGTTAATACTCCTTCTCATTGTGACATACATATGTACACAGGTTTATGCCAAATCTGTGCCATACCCTTATGCGTCATCGTTAGCTCAGGAAATATTTGAAAGCGGCATTGTACCTGGTGATACAGATTTTCGGATATTTAGAGATTTTGGAAAAGTCTCTGGTTGGTTTTATAAATTTGTTTCTTTATTATTTTATTATTGCAAAGAATTTACATATAAAATTTCTAATCCACATGTAAAATTTCACATAGGCGTCGATTTTGCATGGTCAAAGAATGGCTATGTATATCACACTAAGTTTGATAATGTCGATCAGATACCACTGGGAGCTTTGCAACGAACCGGCGATAATATTCTCGCATTAACAAAAGGGATAGTGTTCGAGGATCACTTAGCAGATCTAAGTATGCAAGACACACAGGGAAATCTCGTGTTCTTCGATTTTTTGGGCGCATTCGTGATTAGATGGCCGCAATACATCGCCAGTACAGTTAATATCGCCAGTTTAATTATAGCTGGGTACTCTATCTATTTGAATATGCAGAATGCACGTAGAAGTAAGAATATACAATCATTATTTAGATTGAATCTTCAGTAGATCTGAATCAATATCCATTTCTTTGAGCAAATCTAAATAATATTAATTATTGAATATATAGATATTAAAACATGGACGTACATGAGACATGTGATAATGTGCGTTGGAATAGTCATCGTCTCCTGGCTGGCGTCCATGTTTTCCTGTACGTTAATCGCCCTGATTCTAACTAAACTGGGAAAGGTAATGAGTTGGTACGCGAGACCGGCGTGGCTATTTTTTTTATACATCTGTCCAACCACTTTTGTGTCGATGATAGTATTTTTACATATCGGATCGAGACAGAGGAAGGCAAGTGATAAGATATCTGTGACAATCTCATTAAATGATTACGCTTGTATTATATTAACAAATGAATTTAAAAGCTTATTGTGAAAAAAATTTTTTACAATAAAATAATCGGTAATTTACAGGAAATTAGTTCTGCATGGATCTTGTATCAAATGTACTGTGACGCGTATGCCATAATATGGATGACGATTCTTTTCGTGTGTGTTTTATTCGAGATACGATCAGGCTTTATACCGTTGCACTGGGTCTTATTCCCGGCGATCGGAAATATCATGCGGCATTATTTCTTTAGCAAATGGAAAGGTAAATATAATATAATATTTTAAATAAATATAATATAATATAATAAATATAATATAATATTTTAGCATAATTGTTTTATTGTTTTTCAAGTACTAATATTAATAATTTCAATCACTTTTTCAATAAATACTGTTTGATGTAGTGATATAACATGTAATAAATGAATAAGTGCTAGAAATAACAAATTATATAACACAAATTATTTATATATATAATATAAAAATGTAATATAACATATATTATTTTGCAACATTATAACAGTAATGTAACAAAATATATTATATTGTAATGTACATGTTTCTTTTGCTATTGAAATTAGACTTAATTAATCCATATTTTTTATTAAAATGAATATAAAGGAAAGGTCTAAAATATATATCTATTGTTTTTAATTTCTAATACAATCCTAATAAAGGATTCAGAGAACTCAAAATATTAAATTGATTATTTGAAATGAGAAGAAAGAGGACAAAAGAGAGCAGGAAATAATTTATTTGCTAATTTATTTACTTATTTGAAAAAAAACAAAAATTTATATAAATTAAATTCTGAATTTTATAAATTAAATACATATAATTTATTCATTTAATTACCAACTTTATATATGATTAATATTATATATAGATCAATTTTCTACATGAAATATAATTACAACGATATACATATGTTATATTACATGTTCATTTATGAATGCAAAATAGTCATTAACCATTAACTTATCAGTAACACTTATATATTGTACTATTCCATTTTTTTAATTTTTATATAATATTTATATGACAGTGTTTACTAGATTAAAAAAAGCGTTTTTCTCTCTAAAATATTTAATATAAAATACTTTTTCATATAAATGTTGTAGACTGGAAATGGCTTTGTTATCATTTGGGATCATTGAGCCTGTCTTATATACAGTCATTTTACTTAGCACTCGGTGCTCTCTATCTCTTTATCCCAATAATGGGAAGATCTGGCGGCAGTATTAATTCTGAAGTTGTAGTGGCTAATATGTTGTCAATATTATTCTGCCTGCTGTTTAGTTTCACGGTAAAATATTTAATAATAATTGATAAATCGTATTTGCATGAAGTGTAAAATTTGAAATTATTAATTTTTATTTTTCAATATGTATTTTTTACTGTATATAACATAATATATAACTGACATCTCAATATTTTCAGCTGCCAATAGTGCTTCTAATAAAGAATGCGGAACGAATTATAAATGTGATAGTTGGGATTTTCTTAATTGCCATTGCTATGTTAATTTTAACACCACTTGGATTCCCTTACAGTGGTGATCCATTATCGCCTGCTGCAGAACGATTTATGATCGCGGTATAACATAATTTTTTCTTTTTTTTGTTCAAAAAATTTCTTGTTTTATATAAAATAACAGTTTGTTATTTATCATACATATATATCTTTTTTTTTGTGATTTACAGCATACTCAACGTCAGTTTTATGATGTAAATGGTAATGTTAGATATTCTGGTACAGGATATTGGTTAGTGAATTTAGATATGAATAGTCCTCACAGTGTAGAATCAATAGTACCTGAAGTGGCTGCCGCGACGCCAACAGTCAAAGATTGCGAAAAAGAATTATACTGTGGTTTTCCATATTTAATGCCAGTCACAACTTTCTTATGGTAGATATCGAAATTGATAGAATTATTTGAAATAAAATTCAAATTTCTTTTTTCATATCAAAATTGAGAAATTGAGAAACCTTTTTTTTACAGGAAAACGAGTTGGATTCCTGGACCTGCCCCGATTATAAGCATCCCTACAAAACTCGAGATGATTTCAAAGACTGCAAAACAGCATATGGTTAATTTTACCTTTAATGTTACAGGTAATATAATAATATAATAATTAATAATATAATAATTAATGTTTATCTATCTACAAAATTCGCCAGTATAAATCATTTTATTGACTTTTAGGTCCTGATCATATAGGCATAATTCTATCTCCATATAAAGGTGTTCACTTAGAAAAGTGGACTGTGAGTGATGAGAAACCGGTACAAGGTCCAATATGGAACGATAGGGAAACTTACTTCATTTATTATGCATGTGCCTCAGATTGTATGCCATATACATTTTCTATCGAGTTAAATGTAAGTTTGTGATTTTTGTAAAAAAAAATATTCTTTTATTGCATTGGATGATATTGTGTCTTTTGTATCATCTTAAATTATGTGTATTCCCTAGATGTCTACTGCGCAGAAAGGCCCGTGCTTGTCAATCGCGTTAGCCGGACACATTTTACACGGCGATCATCAAAGATCTCCGATATTTGAGAAATTTTTGGCGCAATTCCCATCATGGACTGTCATTACTCCTTGGACAGCGACGTATACATCATGGGAATTTTGCGAACGAGAACGACAGTAGGATAATGATGTGGTAAGGCGTGGACTAAAATGCAAAGCAATATTGTCCTACAGAATAGAGCATCTCTCGAATTAACAAAGCAGCCTAATAACTGGCTATATAACATCGCTTGAATACTTAGATTTAGTCTTTACATTTCTTAAGGTATTTCAACATTCGAAAAATATCGAGAAACGTTAACGAAATACAGTAAAGAATGAAACGAAGTGTTTTCATTCTGAGTTTATATGAATTTTTTACTAGCGTATTATCGTTAACAGAAACGATGTCAAATTAGCGTAAGACATCGATTTAGATTTAAATTATACAGAAACATCTTATCATATAAATATATACATATAGAGAGGAAGAGAGTGAAAAAGAGACAAGAAGAAAGATAATACGATCGAAAATATTTGTCCAAATGCTTTCAAAAGTGATAGCTACGATTATTTTTCGTAGAAAAATATACAGTAATATTGCATATCATATAAGCACGATTTAGAATAATTCTACGCACTATTTTTCGATAATTTCGACAAATATTAAATAAAAAATCAAAATCTAGAAATTGAATGATGATATAGAAACTGTGATTGCATGATATACGCTCTCTTAGTACACTTCAAATTTACAGTTTTAAATATCGATACTAGTTCAAATTACCATTTCAGATGATAAATCGGCTACTAACATTACATGATTAGCGTATTGTGCATGAATTATTACAAGAACTGTTTGAACGTTTACAAACTGTTTTATGCTTTTGAATATCTTAGAGCTTGCGAGTTTGAAAATTCGCGATTTAATCGGCCATAACTGCTATTTGACATAAAATACAGCTCAATGCTGTTAATCACATCAAATTTTCCTCGTAAATAGACAATATAAAATATGACAAGTAAATGACAAGTAAATAGTAGTTTACACTTACATTTCTTAATATTTTAGATGCGACAAACAAAAGTTATCTCAGATACTAAAATTAAATACTAGAGGTTTAATATTTTGAATTTTAGTAATCAAAGAAATAACATTTTTTCCTAAATATATTTGTGTATGCGTGTTGTGTATACATGTGCACACATACATATATACACAATATTAATATGTTATATTTTATTCTTTGATTTAAGTATTTGGTTACAATTTATATGTAGTGAATTTAGAGAAATTTGTAAGAGCATCAGACTTTTTAAAGAGCTTTCATTTTATGCTCTAATCAATTTATGAATCATTCCCATTTTAGCATTAGATAGATATTTAGAAATTTTTAATAGCGTACCAAAAAAAATTGAGACTTGACATGAGTATATATACATATATATGTATATATATATATATATATCCTGATGTAATTTTTAATGACTTTTATATAATAGTTTAATATTTTGCATTTAGGTGCTAATCTACTATCTCTTTATGCCGTAGTTATAAACAAAGGACTTATATCACAAGATTATCTTTAATTCTAAAATCCTTAATTTTTTTATGCAACTTTCTCTTCAGTGAAAATATATTTTTTTTCATCTATAAAAGTATTTCAGTTAATTATGTGTCTCTTTGTATACAAATATCCATATTTTACGACATCTTGTTGCACTTTTAACAATATATTCCGGGTAAAGTATTGGGAAGCACTTTCTTATTACTATATCTATTAATACATGATAATTAATTATTATTCTTTTAATGTGATTTTGACACGATTTCCTCTTCTCTTTCATAATTCACAATTAATATCAATTTATTCCACGAGAGCATAATGAAGACTACTTAATAAAATTGATTAACGGGACACTTAGTTTTTATTTCTATAACATTTAAAAGACTATGAGTTATTCTGCTTACGTCATGAAATTTTTGCCACGAGTCCATTGAAACACAGCTGATTGCTTAAATACACGCTTATGCCTGTGCCGTAAGTTACTCTTATGTAACTTACCGAATTATTCATTGTACTTGATAAAATATAATATACGACGAATATGATTATATATATCGCGCGAAACTTATCATTGAAATCTTTCGCGAAAGATTTTTTAGAGAAAGTTCTCTATCAATATTAGTATATCGATCAATATTAGTGATTAATAGTACAAAAAAAATATGCGCGCATATTTCGTTATAAAAAAAAATCATAGTTTTATAAGTATAATATATGAATCAAGATTTTGTAGTAACAAAATAGTAAAATATATCAAACGTGAAGACAAATATTGAAGGATGTTAGAGAGAACATTTATGTAATTTATTTTATTTTATAATATATTATTATATAATATATTTTGTAATATATTATAATATATTATATATTTTATAATATATTTATGATATATATTATTATAATATATTATTATGTAGTATAAAATTGTTTGTTTCCTGTTTGTTACACAATTTATGTTACATTGTTATTTACGTTATGTTAATATTATTAAATATTAATTGGGTTACATATTTTCATCTATGTTTACATTAATTATCCGTATCTATTATAAATTGTGGCAGTTTATCCAATTGTTCGCTAATTTTCTTACACACGATTTACAATTTGTTAGCTAAAAAAACGTTTTAAAACCGCACAAATCCATATTTACTTAATTCGTGTGCACAAAGTTATAAGCAATAATTATCTCAATTTAAATAGCAGCTGTACGTAATTAATTACAACGACTTGAAAAAAATAGCCGAATATTGCAATTTGTCTTATATGTGTTCATTTTTGTGAATATTATGCAAAGTGTTCCATTTTTAAATTGCCCTTGGCAAATATCTCGAAAATGCAAAATATGGAAGATATGAAAAAATGTTTCAGACATAATTTATTTGACTCAAAGGAAGAAAAAAAGAGTATATTAATTTGACTTTTTTATAATTTATAAAACTTATAAATTATAAAATATATACATATTTATAAAATTTATAAATTTATAAATTTGTCAAATGAAAATATAAAATATCTTGTAAACTATTAAATTTTTGGCCATTCTACTCTTACTAACTTTTTACTGAATATTGCGAAGAATCGATTTATATAAAAAAATTGGGGCTGTTTCATTTGAGAAAATTAGGTTGACTTTCACATGATTTTGACATTTTTTCATCATATTTATCTTTATCATATTTTTTAAGATATTTGCCTGGAGCAATTTAAATGGAACATGCCGTATATTATTTACATGAAAGTGTATCTTTATGTGTTCTGTGATTCTTTAAGCAATCGCATATTGATACGAGCGGAGAGAACTTTAGTTATCGTAAAGCGAAAATTGCGTATCTACAGGGTTCTTATTTTATTGTTAAAAGTAAAACGAAGTTGAATAAGAACAATAAAGTTTTCTCATTGTTCCTTATTTTAAGAAGAATTTCGAGATTAACGCGCTGAAGGGCCTTCTGTATTTTTTGCATGACTCGTACAATTGTACTTCACAACAACTTCGTTTTACGCCAAATACCGGCCAAAAGATCCATCCATTAAGCATAATCGCCGATAATTCGTTTCTGTTATCCTGTAAATAAGAAAAAAAAGCGTCAAGTCCATGCGTCTGTTGAAAAGCGTCTTGTTGCTTTAATGTACATTCTTTATTGCTTAAAGCTTTAATTGTTTTCCTACGAAGATGATAATGTTAGGAAATTGCCAAAAATATCACGAGCAATAATATATACATTAAAACAATGCTTCTTTATGTAACTTTTTAAACAGACGCGTGCGTTGTGCTCACGCATTTTTTAAACAGAAATTTTTATTTTAGGACTTTGGATCGCAATATCCTTATTTATGTGATATATAGAGCAAAGATATAAACATTCTCATGATATAAAACGAGAAGTTAATTTATTGGAAACTCGATTAATCCAGCTTTTCTCTAATGAAGCAACCCAGCAAACACCAAATAACAGTTACATAACTGTTAATTATAATTTTCCACTCAACAATATAATTGTTACATGTTATGTAACAGTTATATTGTTGAATGGGAAATTACAACTAACAGTTATATAAATGTTACTTGGTGTTTGCTGGAAAGTTTGATCGTTTTGAGAACGATTAATGATATTATAAACTCTTTAGATTACTTAGATTATTAAATTAATCAATGAAATACTTTGAACGTTTGATCAGAGTAATAATCTTGTACTTTAAAATCAGAATAGCATCAAAAACGGGATGTACTTTATATTATTTATAGATTCAAAATCTATTTGTGGCTGAACATGTGTTCATAAATAAACTGAGTTTAATCTCTCTCAGAGTGATCAAATCTGCTTCATGGAAGCGCTATAAAATATAGATAATCGGAAGATACTCTGAACTAAATAGCTCGGACAGACCGTGACTTGGCGTGAGACATTATTGTGTCTTTTATAGTACGTGCTTTTAGCGATAAATTGCGTATGGGCGTATCATGGACTTTAATTCAAGTGATTTAACGTTCGATAGGAAAGACAGAGAGAGAAAAAGAGCGAAGCTATATACAATATATAGTAAATATTGTTTTCCTGCACACGCAAATTTATTTATACACAGGCATATGTTCCTGCTTATGTTTGAGCATTACGGATATATATTGCGATACTGTTACTTGACAGTTGTTGTTACATGATTAAGAGATTATATGAAAGAGAGGAAATAAAGAAAGTTAACGATACATTATCGATTTTGCTTCATTGGATTTTATTGTTGCGTTCGTTAATAATGATAACTAATCTAAGCGAGTTATAGATTGTTAAATGACTGAGTATTTGATTTGATAGCGATTAATTGATACGTTAATTATGCGAATATTAAGATTGTTCATGTGTGTTTATATTTTTTTTAGAGAAAGTACATTTATTATATTTGTTACATTTGTTTGTATAAATTAAGTTTGCGCGTTCAAATTATTGTTACATAACTTTTGTCGCGCGATTAATCGATATAAAATTGCCCTTGGTTACTCAACGAATCTTTTGTTCGAATCGAATCAATTTCCTGTTTCCCGAGGCGTATTACTCTTCGACGATTGTCACAACAATCGCGTTATTTAAGTCTCACGATCGCATTCGCATAACGTGGAGATATCGTAGAGGCAACAATGGAATCACGTGTAAGAACGTCGTCTTATGACATGTCGTTATCACCATTTTTCAAATCATCCAGGGAAAAAAATAAGAGTATCGTTTAGCAATTACGTATTTGATTTTTTTTTCTAATTCGATCTGTAATATTTTTAATTAATATTATTACATTAATGTTATATTTAAACTTATATTAATGTTATATTAATTTATATTTATTATTTAGATAATTTTATAATAATCAAATTTTTTTATTTAATCATATCATTTTTCTATTTAATAACCATGTTTTTTATTTAAAAATTACAAAAGATATATATATATATATATATATATATATATAATTTTTCAAATTTTCTAGGAGAAAATATGAGAGTATCGTTTAGCAATTATGTGTTTGATATTTTTTTTCTAATTGAATCTATAATATTAATAAATTAATATGTATATTATACATTAATGTTATATTTATTAATTAATGCTATATTTTATATTAATAATTATTCTATATTAATTAACTCTATATTAATCATATTTTTTTATTTAAAAATTAGAAGAAAGAATATATATCATGATTTTTCAAATTCTCTAGAAGGAAATATGAGAATATCATTTAGCAATTATATATTTGAGATTTTTTTTAAAAATCCATAATATTTAATTATTAATATATTAATATTATATTTATATTATATAATAATCATGTTTTTAATTTTTAAAAATTAGAATATATATCATTTTTCAAATCCTCTAGAAGAAAATATGAGAATATCATTTAATAATTATATATTTGAAGTGGGTTTTTTTTAATTCAATATTTAATTATTAATATATACATTAATATTTTATATTTATAGTTTTATAATAAATGTGATTTTTTATTTAAAAATTAGAAAGAAGGAATATATATTCATAAGAAATTTGTGCTGTATCGGGTCTTTTCGGCGTTTCTCGTGGCGTTCACAGTGACCAGAGATAGAGGACCGGCGAAAGCTCCGGTTCTCTCGTGTTTCGTAAGAAATGTGTCAATATTGACGCGCCGGCATCCTGTAAGTCGAGAACGATTTCCTGGTTAAAAACGATTCGCGGCCGTTGTGTCATCGCACTGATCTCCGCGCCGTGTCCGAGGCACGATTATGCGGATTTGTCGCGAATGTAAGGTGGATTCCTCCAAGTGTGTAATTACATTTGGAGAGATATCGCGCGTGAATAAAACCGGAGAATTCGTACTATTCGTGAAAGAAAGGAGGGAGAAGCATCCGATAATTCGTAAAAATTTGTGCGCAGTTGAATGACATTAATACGACGATGAGAATTTGAACGATCTCTTGAGGTACGTAAACTTCACCTGAAATAACAAGTATCTATATATATATTCAAGTTTTGAAAAAAATTCTTTGAAAATTTCATGAACTTCCGAATATTTTTATTCGAAATTTCAAGTAGAAAATATTTTAAAGATTTTTTTTACTCAATTTTTAAAAATAAGTTATATGCGTTTTTTAATATTGTTCAAAGGAAAAATGTAGAGTTATTTAAGTTTGAAACGTTAAATTTGCATTTATATTGAAAAAAAATCTGCAATCTTTTGTAAGATAACATTTAAATTTGCACAGCATATTTCCATTTCTTTATTGTTTAAAAAATTACAATAAAGAATATATAAATATTGCATATTTTGTCAAAACATGAAATATATAAACAGAGATTGATATATTTATAATGTATTTTAAACCCTTCTTTATTTCATTTAACTTGTCGACTGCTTATAAGAATAAACTTATCAAAGAGAGAATTTTTTAAAATATTCTCTATATTAAAAAATAATTCTAATATACTTCCACAAGAATTTTCCTGAGAATTTTCTAAGTACAAAAGGAATTTTTGAAAATTCCAGATTTGCCAGGAAGTAAATATTTTTGCTAATATGATTTTAATATAATTCCTTTGATAATTGATAAATATCTTTGTTATTATTTTTATATAAAATCTCTAAAAAGAAATCTTAATGTGAAATGCTAAAAAGGCTTTCGTTAAATTCATTCTTATCTATAATATTTTCTCAAACTGACCATTCGATTGACATTCTTCAGACAAATCGAGACTCAAGAATATCAGGCCTTTGTGCCGATTTATAAACACGTCAATAATGTTATTACTTTATCACAGAATACGGTTGATTACATATGCTTGATCGCGATAAATCGCAGTATATCGCTGCGATAAAGGAAAGCCTTTACGATACCAAAAGTCTCTTTCGAAAAAAAAATTGAATAAACATTCATAAAATTAAACCTTTCGTTCCGTTCACTTTCGATGTAGCAAAAAAATATGAAATTTAAAAAAATTTGCAAATTCTCAATTTCTCTCGTAATCGAATTTTATTTAATTGTCAAATTTTATTTAATTGAATTTTGTTTAATTGAAATAAATTTATTAAAGTGAATAAATTCATATAAATTGAATAAATTTATATAAATTAAATAAAATAATCCTCGAATTTATCGTTCTCGTAAAACATTATTATTATTATTATTATTATCAGCCATGAAGAGTGTAGACTCTTGATGATGACTGGTTAAAGATGATGATTTTGTCTCAGAGGCGACAAGCTGTCGTACGCGAGGCTTGTCTCGAAAATTCTGACAAAATGATAACAATGTTATATAAGCGCACTGATATCTTACAATTAGTCGCACTTAATGCATCGACTAATGATAACGAATTAAACAAAAGAGCTGTCAATTGGATGCGACCGTCCATTCGCAACTTGTGAATGTACACCTGTGTATGTGTGTGTATGCGTTTCGTGAAGAATAATGTGCGAAAAATTCGCTAATTGAAATCAAGTAACCGAAATTACCACTTTGTTAACACCAGCATTATTTCTGGAGAGCGGCCCACGTGATTCGCAAAGTGAAGTGTCGTGAATATTTCGCGACATTTCTCGTGGCCGGATGATAATTGAGCGATATTTCTGGTTTGTGATGATCCTCACGTGGCCACAAGCATTTCTGTAAATCATTCTTCGTTAATTCGGATTTATAATCTTCTGGTATTTGTGTGAAGAGAGCAAGAATTATCAGCAAATCCCATAAAAAGTGTAAGTGCGATTAAGGTTGTATAAAATTCAAGACAATATTCGAGAAAAAAAATATTGTATTGTAAATTTTTGAAAACTTAAATCTTGTCTCAATATTGAGTGAATCTGCAAAAATTTCATCTTGTATTGCGTCGATTTTATTAACAATTTTTATCTAATTTCAACAACTGTTTAAAAGAATATTTAACATAATCTTTATAATTTAAGATATTATTATTAGAAATTATTATTATTATTTATAATTTAAGATTTATTATTATTTTTTAATTTATCATTAATTATTATTATTATATTATTTTTACTATTAATTATTATTATTTTTTAATTTATTATTATTTATGTCATTTACTTTTTAATTTATTATTATTATTTAATTATTATTATTATTTAATTTATTATTATTATTATTGTCGTTTACTTCTTAAAGCAAAATATACATATATAGTTATTATATTAAAATTAATATATATTTTTTAATTTATTAAATATTTTATTTATTAAAATTTTTTTAAGTTCGTATGTGTAATAATTTGTGTATAATAATTTTTCTCGTTTAATTGACAAGAATATATATTTTAGAAAATCAGTAATCTTAGTCTTGGTATTGTTTCGACAATTAATTACAAATTTCGTCTCAATCTTGTCTGAAATTTCGAGATACAAGACAAATCAAGACCAGTCCTGGTGCAACCCTAAACAATTACAGACACCAGTCAGAGAAGGTCTACATTTCGCGCTAATTGAGACATCGCAATACAATTATGAGCCGCTTGTAAAACAACCTGTTGACCGCAGGTAGGATATCGCAGGTGCATCGTGTTACCACCCAAGTCTCAACTGGAGTTAATTACTGCAAAGAGATTATCTTAATTATTCGCGCTAATGATAACCAGCTCTAACGAATCTTTCCCATCGTAGAAGCGTCATCTCGGAAGCTTCCCTCGTGCTTGATGATGTTCCTGGCTCTGATTTCGATCAGAGTCGTCACATTTGGATCTCCCTCTGCTCCCTTTCTTTCCGCCAATTCTTTTTCTCCTCGCCAACGTGAATCCTCGCGCCCTACAAAACTCTGTAGCTTGCTTGTTCTGCAATTAGCATGTGGACTGGTCGCTTCGGTTTAAGTAAAGGTGTTTCGCAGAGTCCACCTCGTTTGCACGGCCTACTTCCATCGAGATCTCTGGTACTGCGTTCTTCCTCGTTTATCAATGTTGCACATTGTTTCGGAAGACGATGACGACGTTTCTATTAGAAATATAATTGTAAAAAAATATCTAATTCTTTTATCGCCAATTTTAATGCGTGTATTTTTTACTTTCATTATTGCTTATTCGATTTTTTTATTTAGCTTATAATTATTTTGATTTTTTGCACAGTTATAGAAATATATTTTGATATATTGAATTGAAATTGGAATCAAGGGATAAGATTAAGACAAAATTTTTAATTAATAGTCAAATCAATAGTAAGACTAAAATCAAGATTATTAATTTTTAAAAAAAAGCTAAAATATATATACTTAAATTTCGTAAATTAGATGAAAAAAAATATTACATACAAACTATTATATATAAATTGAAAAAAATTTCATCTAATAAATAAAAATGTTTTTCCTATTTTACTGAAAATAGCTTCCTTTTTGAGATTTCAATTTTTCTCTCTCTCTCTCTCTCTCTCTCTCTCTCTCATTTGCTTATTTAAATGCTAATACTTTATATTGTCACATTCAGAGCCTTATTATTTGTATTATCGACTTCTGATACTGGTTAAAAAAATTCATCTTTTAATCTTTTTTCGATACGTTTGTAAAAATATCTGCCCATTAATAAAAGCGATACCATATTCTATTTTTTTCGCGAAATATTATAGCAGCAGAAATATCTGAATATCTAAATTCGTCTTAGAAGAGAGTTACAATTTTTGACGAAATTTACACTTTGAAGATCGTCATCTTATCATCCATCTTATCATCTCCGTACTATTTACTTTGTATCGTTTGCATAGTTGCCATACTTGATCTTTATTATTTCTTTCTAATAACGATGCGTCATGTTTAAAAGAAAAAGAGAGATAAAAATTTAACGACATGAGCGATACGCGCGAAATACCTCTTAAAATTTAAAATATGCCGAAAATCTTTCACATGTGACGTTCTCTTATTTTCTCGTCTCGCGAAGGAAATTCGTGCGAAAACCTATCGATCCTCGAAATTTCTCAATTAAAATCGTGAGAAATATACATCATATATACATGTATATTTACATCTCCGATATGCATCCAATAAATACTGTTTGTTGCAGTAATATAACGTGAAAATAACAAATAATATAATGCAAGTTATACTTATATCTGATATAAAAATAGAATATATTATATATAATTTTTCTATATTATAACAATATTATAACAATAATATAACAGAATATTATTGCAAAATAATATTATTACATACATGTTCCTTCACTTTTAATGAATATAAAGTCTACAAAAAACGAATACTAATGTAATGTAATATAAATTAAATAAAGATCCAAATATTTCCTTTTTATTAGTTTAATTTCTAATATAATCTCAACAAGAAAAATTCAGAATATTAAAATTTAGATTGTTTAAAATTGAGAAAATGTGTGGAAAATAATTCATTTACTGTCTATTTGAAGCAAGAAATCAAAATTTCTATATAAATTAAATTCTCGAGAATTTTATAAATTAAATATATATGATTAATTTAATTAAATTAATTTAATTAAATATATATCATTAATTTAATTTATTTAATTATCAACTATATATATGATCAATATTCTATATTAATCAATCCATATAACTACGATATAACGCATGTTAAATTACGTGTTACATTTATGAATGGGAAATTACAATTAATTGGTAACTTGCAGGAAACGCTTAGATTACTTCTAACATTTTATAGCTTTTATATAACATTAATTTAACAGTGTTAACTGGGCAGGCTTAATCCTCTCGTAGCCGCCGAATATCCCGAATAACCGGATGGAAGGTGCGTTCCATCGCGAGCGTATTGCGTTTGCGTGTCCCCGCGGATACGTGTTTGGCGTACGAATTAATTGTTCCTCCAGTGGAGCGCTTTTTTTCTCGCTTCCTTTCCTCACCCGGTGAATACGGCGCTGACGACGACGACGACGACGGTTGTCGTCATTGTTCGCCGACGATGACTTTCTCCGTGACGACTTCTCGGCGTGCTTACTAATCGTCCACTAGCAAGCTTTACTCTCTGAGACAATTAAAGAGATTATATTCAAACCGTGTTTTTTTTTTTTTTACAAAATGGAACAATATAGTTGTTAAAATGGTTCTTCCTGAAGATGACGATCTCGAAGCAATCTTGTTCTGATGCTTCTACAGGTGAGTGTTCTGATCAGATATTTACACTTGCAAAAATAAAAAATAACAAGTGACATAATAAAGACACTATACTAAATTTAAAATTTATTAATGAAAATTATTCAGTCCACGCGAAAAAAAATTTATATAAAACTATACTGAGAAAAAAAATTGTAAATTTGTCTAAATATTATCAATTAATTATTATTTCTTTAATTGAAATATTTCAGTAGATTTTAAATAAATGTTATGTTAGATTTAATATGTTAAATAATTGTAATTAATTTAAATAATATTATTAATTATATTAATTAATTTATTATATTAATTATATTATATTAAATACTTAAATATTTCAATTCAAAAAATTAATTGAAAATTAATTGAAAAATATTTAGACAAGTTTACAATTTTTTTTCAGCGTACTTGATGAAAAATAAAAATTCCTTATTTTGAACAAGTAATGAGTCTCTTTCTCTCTCTCTCTCTCTCTCTCTCTCTCTCTCTCTCTCTCTCTCTCTCTCTCTCTTTCTACTTTAATAAAATAAATTAATAAAACAAAATAAATTTATTTACATCTAATAATAATTTGATATGAAATTATTTAAAAAAAATCATTTCAGCGAGGAATTTTGTGTATAATTATTAATTACTCGATTGACTATGTAATACTGTTGTTTCAAAATAATCTTCATCGTTTATAGATTGAAATATGAATGATAGAACACAAGTATACACATAGCCTGGTGTCTGATGGCGCGTCAATAAAATGTCTCTTTAATATACGCACGATTAAGTTACGATATGTATGTATCATGTGGTTAAACCGCACATGAAAACGTTGAATTTAAACCTTGTGCAACGCAAGGTGCCAGATTTTACAGCTATTGGATAATAATGGGTATTTTCGCTACTTGAAATTGAGAACACACAATACCTTGCGAAAAATGCATTAAAATATTTTTATTTCATATATTAACAATATCAAAAAGATTTTTTCTCGCTCGTAAATCACGTGGAAATTGATCGCAGAGTTTGAGATTGTCGCAATTATACTATTATATAGAATTAGTTTATGTAGAATATATTATATTAAATAAAAATAAAATTAATTATATATATATATATATATATATATATATATTTAATTTATAAAATTCTTGATATTTAATTTATATAAAAATTTCGATTTTTTGCTTCCAACAGGCGATAAATGGATTATTTTCTACATTTTCTCGTCGAATTTTAAATAATCCAGCTAATCATTTTAGTCGAATTTTTGTTTGTAAAAAAATGATGTAGATTGATTTTATCGTGTGTGGTTTACTATGTATTCGAAAGATTAACATAAGCCTGAGAAATTTCAGATATTCAAGTTCGCTATTGCGTAAAATGTACAGTAGTTTTTCGAAAGTCTGTCAGATTCGATTATTTATTTGAATAAATTCATTACATTCCTAATCACGATGAGGAACGATCAATGAATGATATATATTATGTGATAAATCCTGATAAATCATCACTATAGCTATGTATGTGTTTATTGATATCAAGTAAGAATTTCCTATTAAGATTTGAAGAACACAATCTTATCGAAAGAGGAAATATAAATCATCGGAAAATTTAAACTTGACAATTGTTAGTTTTCATAAATATTTTTTAAAAATTAATTTTATAATATTTGTCCCGAAAAATTAGAATTTTCTTTGATAAATAATTTATCAAAAACTGAAGAGAAAATAAAAATGAATGAGAAGAGAATTTACACATGACAATACTTTTTAGTTTTTACAGATTTCTTTTTTTCCCCAAGAAATTTGAATTTTCTTCGACAAATAATTTATAATCAAAAGTTTGAAGGGAAAATAAAATAAAAATGGTCAAAGAATATATATTTTTACCAATATATACTTTTCAGTTTTTAGTTATTTATTTTTTATATTAATTTTGCAATATTTGTCCTGGAAAATTCGAATTTTTCCGGCAAATAATTTTTAATCAAAAATTTTTTTCGGAAAGAAAATAAAATAAAAATGGTCAAAGAACATATATTCATACATGACAATACTTTTTAGTCTTTACATATTTATTTTTTATATCAATCTTGCAATATTTGTCCGGAAAAATTCGAATTCTTTTCGGTAAATAATCTACAATCAAAAATTTTAAGGCCGTTATAATAATTTTGATTATTTTTTTTAATTTTGATTATTTTATTTAGAACAAATTTGAAGAAGAAAACAACTTTTTTATCGAAAGAGGAAATATAAATGATCGGAAAATTTACACCTGACCTGAGAATACATCTTAGTTTTCACGAATATTTTTTTAAATTAATTTTACAATATTTGTCTTGAAAAATTAGAGTCTTCTTCGATAAATAATTTATCAAAGGCTGAAGAGAAAATAAAATAAAAATGAATGACGAGAGAATTTATACGTGACAATACTTTTTAGTTTTACCGATACAAACTTGCTTCACTTGTTCGTGTCATAAGCACGAGAAAAACATAGACTCTGCAACCAATCGTCGCGAACAAATACAAAGATCGCCTATCCCATCAAGATCGAAACCCACCGCGAAACCACATACCGATTATAATATCCCCGTTTACGATGCCACGATGGAATGATAACGACGCCGACCTAGAAGATGCGCGCAAAATAAGCGCACAACTATGTACACAATGGACAAATGATGTCATCGATTGGTGCTCGGTATTTGTTACACACGGGTTACGCGTGATCGGCATGAAAAGACACCCGGCCAGCCGATTTGGCCGACCGGTCTCTTCGCCATATCCGGTCATCGGCAGCCACACACGATTCCTTCGCGAGTACCCGGTACCGGAAGTCACGGAGAACATTAGGATCCCGCGAACGTGCGTATCGCGATATGTGTGTGTCATGTGTGCGTATGTTGATGAGATTTTCATTCTAGCGGGGATCGCTTTTTGGGTGCGCGCTTCCGGTTGGAAGCCTCACCGCCAATTATCGAGAATTATAAGCTTTATATTTGAACGGAGATCCTTCGCAAATCGCGATTAAATTAATCCACTTTATCGCCGAATAAATTCGCCATTTTCAATTTTTCAATCATAATTAATTATAAATTAATTAATTATGAATAACTATTAGTTATAAATTAATTAATTAACATAAATCTTGCGAGTATCTTAAATTATTTAATTTATAATTTAATTGAATTCTTTCGTCTTAAAGTATCTTATATGTATAAACTGTGCTTGTGTTCGGATCTACCTTGTTATTCTAATATGGGGAATAATAGAAAGAGCGATGATTCGCGATGAAGAGCGAAAAGTGAAAAGAGGCCGGTTCGAGGCTCCTTGACTCCAGCCAATGAAGTAAGAAGGTAAAAGACTTCGATCCCCCTCTCAAAGGTGCCGATGCACACAGGTACACGCGCTCGTCCTTGTATCCGTGTCTTCCAAGGTACGACGCCCACGCTATCAGTTCTTTGGCGAGCCTCCAACCTCGTGCAAGGTGCAGGTGTCTTCGGGATTGAGCTCTTTCATGGCTCCCGCCATTGCCCGATTCTTCGTTATAAAAAAAAAAGTATCGCAAGAATTGAAGGAAGGATGTTTGGATTTATTAAAATTATTTTCTTTTTTTTTCTCCTTTTTTTCTGGAATTTTTAGAGTGATAAAATTGGTGAACGATCGGAATATCGTCTGGATATCGTTGATTAAATAAGTCGTAAGTAGAAGAGAATTGATGATTAGAGTTCTTCGGCATCCTTGTTAGATGAAAAAATAAATAATGTACTCGATGTTTTTAATATCGAAATATTTCGAGAGAAAAATTTACACAATTTTCAAAATTTTCGCATCTTTGCAGGAATAAAAAATATATTTTCCTTTATTAAATTTTATACTTTTAATAAATCTTATTACTGATTATTATATCTCTTGTTATCTCTAATTATTATATCTTATTTCAATGAATTATTAGCGTTTTGCAAACATGTATTTGAGCGAGACAAAAGATAGATCCTCTTGAAATATGCAATTCTTGTTGCATTCCACAGAAATCTGATGAAAATAGATGGATAAGTTTCGTGTAAAATTTGTTTAGTTACGATAAGGGAGAGAGAAAGAATATTTCCCCGATATTTAAAAATCTTTTATGCAGTTATATTTAATATAATGATTCTTTCTTTCTTGTTTAACTGGACGTCTAGGAGGCAAGATGTCGGCATAGCTGATATTGTTTGAAATTCGGCTGTGTCACATCCAGCCAACCAAACGGCCAGACGTCAACGTGAGTTCTCGTGAAAACTCGATAACATGGGATTATCCAGGATCCAATTTTGATGTTCTCAAAAATTGAAAAATCATATCACGTAGGTCGAAGAAATCTTTCTATCACAGTATCTCTCACTTGATGAAAAATTAATCGGTGTTTTGAAAATTTCAAAAAATTATTCGATGTATCATTTTAAAAATTTGCATCATCTGTCAATTTTTAATACATGTGTATTCTTTTAAGGCAAACTAAAAAATCTTTTTGGACATGCTTATCTTTCTCTTTTTTCCTCCGCTTCTCATTCTCGTTTTCATATCATAAACTTTCATAAAATTAAATACAGTTTCGAGAGTAACTGTCATCAATAATTATTTAGATATACATTAAATTATTTAAGCGACTTTTATTTTCCACTTTCTCGTGTCGCATGACATATATTTTAATAGATAAAATTTCTGGAATGCATGTTTTTTTTTTAAGAAATTTTTTTATCACAGTGACTCACAAAAAATTGATCAGAAAGTTTCAAAAAGTTTTGGAAAATTCAAAAAATTATTCGAAAATGTATTATTTTTTTTTTAGAAATATACATCTCTGAACATTTCTAAGATAAGCTATAAAAATCCTTTTTGTGCTTATCTTTCTCTTTTCTGTTTCTTCTATTTTATTATAAAATATTACATTTAAAAATTTTTATATTATTTTATAATTTCAAAATTGAACATTTCTATGAATAATAACTGCGTGTATATGAATATAAAATTGTTTAGATATATATATCAAATTATTCAATCAATTTTTATTTTCTATTTTCTAATTATTTTACTTTCCATATTTTTTTTATTACATCAAGAAATTTCATAATAACAGATTTATTTTTTTCTTCAACGCAAAGTAACGCTTTACTTAGAAACTTATCTACTACAAATAATATTATTGTATTTTGTACTGAAAAAAAAAACTTAGTTTGTGATATTTTTTTTAAAGCAGATTTTTTAACAGATGATACTCCAAAAAATTATAATAATATATCATCTGTCAAAAAATCTTCTTTTAAAAAAAATATCACAAACTAAGTTTTTTTTCAGTACAAAATATAATAATATTATTTGCTATCATTAGAGCAAGCAAGAATTCCAGGGATAAGTTTAACACTTGACGCTTCCTTAAATTAACAACAGATGTCACTTGACGTAAGATGCTTAAGCGGAAGGAAAAGGAGGAAAAGGGAGGGAAATCTGGAACAAACAGTATGGAAAATGCATTTGAAAGGAGTAGGTTACAGTCTTTAGAGGTTATGTTGTGACAATCAATTCCATTTCACTTCATTTCGTTCCTAATTCATAAATCACACGGAATTCAATGCGATCGCTCTGAGGAGACCTAATGGGAGGAAGATAGAATAAATACAATAATTCATTCGTCGCGTAGTACGTAAGTCGTAGAGGTTATGACGTCACATCGGCCACGGTCGTTCCACGATTTTGACAGTTCATGACACGTGGTACGCGTTCACGACGAGCATGGAGGAGCCAAATCTCAAGGAGACCATCAATTTGCTCGATATGCTGTCAGAAAGCGATTCTGACAGCACCGACCTGATCCTCGCACCCCAGAAAAAGAAGAAGGTCAAGCGGTAAGCCGGTTTGTTTATTAAATAAAACTCGAAGAATCGATGTGTCTAATCCTATTTTCTATCTTATATGTAAATAAAAGATTAGACAATTAAAGTCTCGTGATCTCGCTCTCTTCACTCTTGATAAAAGTATTTTCAAATTATTTTACAGGCGAAATAGATCAAGGACCTTGTCCAGGACCAGACGTAATAGTTCTTATGGCTGCCAAAAGTCGGATGTGCGTGTTATATCCCTATGGCTGGCGGCGATACTTATCGTATTCTGGTTAATCGCATTATCTTGGCTGGCAACTATATTGTATGGCGAGATTAAGAAAATGGATACATCTATCAAGTCAGGTAAATGCTACTTTAATCGCATAACAAGCATACTTATTGTTTTTGACTGGTAAGTTGATTGGCGGGCTGTTGATTAGCGATGGGATTAAGTATCTTATCAAATAGATTCAATGAATTTGTTAATATGATTTCGAATTCTTTATGATTACTTTAGAAAAAATAGTATTTTCAAATAAATCTTGAATGAAATAAATTCAAACCTTTTCTGAACATCTTGAGAAACAAGATTTATTTATTTCCAAGTGGCCTCGAATCTAAAGTGTATGTTCAAATCTTTTGTCAGCACCTAGAAATTTTATGTTGTTTTGAATTAAAATGTATAGAGCAAAAATTATTTTAATATATTATTTTTATTAATTACTTTTATTTTTAATAATTTTTACAAACAATAAAAAGCAACACAAATTAATCTAATATTATATTTATTAATTATTAATTTTATTAATCTAATATTTATATTTTAGAACTAATATTTGATTTAGATAAATATTTGATTGAATTTTTTGATTGGGTTTTTAATATATTTCGCTTATATTTAATTTATAAAATTTCTTGCTTTTGAAAATATATGTATGTATGTGTATTTGGATGTAAATATGCGTACGCATGCGCGGATGTGTGAATGTGAGCATGAGTGTAAATATGCATGTAAAGCAAATATTATGAATAGATTTTTTAAATTTGAATTTAATTATTACTTGTAAAAGATTCAATTTTTTACATAAAATGAAAAATACTTAGAAATACATCTCAAATCTTGCAAGTAATTATTATTATTTTAAAATTCTTTTTCTAAAATTTGAATATAATTATTTTAGATTCGACTCTGTAAATAATGTATATGAAATATTATTTCTTATGGGTATTAATCGAATCTTGGAAAATAAAATTTGATTATATTGGATTCGACTTGAATTTTTAAGTACGTTATTGAACTTGATCCATTCTTGCTGTCGCTCGAGATTTAAATATGAAAGGTTCTAATTAAAACTATTTACATTTAATATCCATTGTCTCAGTTCTCTTTCATTTCCCTTACCTCTTCCATTTCCATATTTCCTATTCATTATCCTTTCCTCTTCCATTTTCATATTTCCCTTTCTGAAATCTTCAATCATTCATCTATATATTGTTAATCATCTATGTATTGAGAGAAACTGACATTTATTATTAAGCAGATAATTTTTTTTTACATTGCATTTGAAATGTGCTTATCTGTAATTGTTAAAGCGTCTTCTTCTCTTTCAATTTTTAAGTGTAATTATTTCTTGTGCATCTCCTCTATCATTTTATTAAATCATACATCATGTCATATCTGTGACATGTTGTTAAATATAGTTAAACATTTCATTTAAATACAATCGCGTCGCGGATGTTTTAAAAAAAATTATGACAGGTGGAAATTCCAATAATACAATATATATTATAAAGACAATCATATGTAAGATATATGAGAAGAAGAGACTCTCTTTCTTTTTTTTTCTTTCTCTCTCTCAATATTGATATTAGGGAATCACATCATATTATTAATATAATATAATTGCACTTATTGATCAGATATAAGATAAACAAGATATAAAAATAAATATATAACTAAATATATTATATAATAGTTATATAATAGTTATATTTATTTATATCTGATCCATAAATATCTGATCTATAAATTCAATTTTGAGAAAAAAATAAATAACTTATTAAACAGATAAAAATTTGACATCGTCATTAGAAATGCTTATCTTTCTACAATTATTAAATTACCCTCTTCTTTTTCGATTTTTATAAGTGTACATAATTATTTCTTGCTTTCATCCTCTATCATTTTATTAAATCACGCGTCTTTCTCTTGTACAAAAATTCATGTAATCGCTATTAATCTACCCTATATTTTTCCTTAATCGCTTCAAAAGGAGCCTGATGACAAATAATGATAACGACAATAAATAACATTGATTCGCCGGCTTAAAAAAGACCCGCGCGGCGTTTAAAATTCCCTATGCATCCTATACATTCTTATTAGAGAGAAACCCCCCAGCGGGTCTCTCTCAGTCGCCCACCAACCCTCGGCCAGTCGATATCAGGCGACTGGCGAAGTGCCACGGTTTCGCGGAGCTCGTCGCCGGTTCTTGTCACGCGTCGCGTGTGTCGTGGAAATCCCGCTGCTCGCTCAGATGCTGGATCTCGACACATCCTAATTCGGCATTTCGAATGATCCTCTCGCCTCTCGTCGGGATCCTCGTCCTCGGGATAAACGAAACACGCCACCATCCGCCCGTTTCCGTCCCTCGCGCGGTAATCGATTAGAGAATCGCTTCTATAATTCATCCCTCTCGTAGGTCAAGTTCCACGTACACTCTTCTCTCCGTTTCTTTTATTTTTTTTCCTCTCGTTCGGGGGCTAATAAGAGGTGATATGGGCGCGACAAATAAATGGATCTCCTAAATAAATTTATTTCTTAAATAAATTTATTTCTGCTCCACTTCGAGCTACCTGTGAATTATACCAAGTTACAAAAATTTTTATGTGCAACAAATTTAAAAAAATGGAGCAGGTAACTAAATAAATTAAAAGTGAACCAAAAACAAGAAAATACACATAAAGTCAATATAAAAAAGTTATTAAAGTGCAAAGTGCCAGGCAAGGATAGCTTGGAGTGAATTGAAAGGAAGGAAATATATTATATAATAAAAAAAAATATTTTATAAGAGACGAGAGGAATATTAAATATTAAATATTCTAGACAAATATATATCTAAAATATATATAATAAAATTAAAATAAAATCACTTAGTAATAAAATTAAAATAAAATCACTTAGATATCGGGGAAGCGGAAAATAAATCCTGAAAGCGAGAGAAGAGATTACGTTGATTAAACATGCAGTAGCAAGGAGCAAATAAAAGTACCCTGACATTAACATACATAGTTTTTCATTCGCGGTTTGCATAAACGCGACCTTCTCCGGGTCTGACTTTTATTATTATTCGCTCGATGCCAATAGAGTCACGCGTTCAATGTCAACACGATAGTATATCAGCATCGAATATACGCGCGACGAGAAATATACAATAGAAAAATTCACGCTATTCTCTCCTTGATCTTTGTACAATCTCTTCTGGATGAAAGAGGTATTTTTCTATTAACATGAACAGTGAAAACGCGAGACACGCGTGTATCGTTGAAGTATATCATGTGCGAGGACGCGACTGTACCTCTCACTATTGACGCAAGTGCAATAAATATTTGAGCACACGCACATATATAGAAACACTGGCTACTTCTCGAGTTGACACATCGTCGATACGTTTCACTTCCCTGCCTTTTTCTTCCGCTCGAAATTTCAAGAGCGCATATATGCTCCGATATTCGGAGTATTTCTCAGATATATGATTTAATAGTCGATAATGGATTGTTTGATGAATTTGGAATCGAGCTTTTCTCGTAGAAAAAAAATTAGGAAAAAATTTAATTTGTATTCTTTTTATTGCTTTGATTTTTATTCATTTATATTGAACATTATTTTAAGTTTAAAGTTATACTTTCGATTTTGTCTGCAATTTTTTGTATAATTTTATACTACTTTGTGTTGTAATTTTTTTACTGTATTTGCAAGAATTATATTTTTTACATTTTTAACGTTGTAATTTTTTTGTTGTACACAAAAAAAAGAATATTCTTGTTTTGAAAATATCTTTAAGTTTCCATATGGAAATTTTGAGATGAAATTTTAAAGCATTAAGTGAAGAAAACTTGCTTTTAAATGAAGAAAAATATATTCTTATGTATATTGAAGATTATATTTTCTTGATTGAATTATATAAAATAAGTTCATTCAAGCAAGTTTTTTTCAGTTAACGCAATATAATCTCATTTTGAGATGAAATTTTAAAGCGTTAAGTGAAGAAAACTTGCTTTTAAATGAAGAAAAATATATTCTTGTATATTGAAGATTATATTTTCTTGATTGAATTATATAAAATAAGTTCATTCAAGCAAGTTTTTTTTCAGTTAACGCAATATAATCTCATTTCAAGATTTTCATATTAAAGCTAAGGATATTTTCAAAACAAGGATATTCTTTTTTTCTGTGTATTTATATAAATTATATCTTTTATATAATTATTTTATATAATTATTATATAATTTTATAATTATTATATAACTTTATAATTATTATATAATTCTATAATTATATAATTCTATATAATTATTTGCCCTTATATATAATACAAAAATAAATATATAAAAATAATAAAAAATACACATATATCTTTTTTTAAGTCACTAAATATGTTTTCAATAGCAAAAAAAATAATTTGCAAAAGTACGTTTCATGCGAAAATATATTAATTTGCACAGGAAACCCATGAAATGTTTCGTATGTAATGCGGAACACATTAATTAATCGATAAGATTAACCGGTTATTATGTGCAATAAAAATTGTGCATATGTATAGTAATTAGCGCTCAAACGAATGACTAAGCAGCGGACTTAATTATCGGGGTATTATTAATGCGATTGTAATGTGTTACAATATATATAGACAATATATATATATTACAAATGCGTTTCTCTATTTTGTTTCGCATCCTTCGAGAATACACGCAATAAGAATTTCAGATACGTGACTCTAAAGATATTATTTGCAGATAAGAGAGACGCAGTCACGCGATTTAATTATAGATTGACGTATATATTCATCAGTCATCATCGTGAGTATATGGGTTATAAACGGAATTAACGACATGAAAGTACAACCGAATGGCTTACTTATCGTTACACGGCAAAATTTCGTCCATTGTTGTTGTCAACTCGTCGTAAAACTGGCATATTTGCATATTTTTATATTCATGTAAACACTTGGAAGCTTATGTATCGCGCATGTAGCTCTTTCTAAGCTTTACGCTTTGAACTCTGTTTACTAAGTATGAAAAATTGATGGGTTTTAGGAATTTTTTTTGAAGAACATTAGAAATTGATTTCTTTGAAAGCAATGATATTTTAGTATCAATTTTGGTATTTTTAAAGTCAGGATATTTAGCTATTTTTTTGTTCAACAAAACATATTCAAAAATGCATAGTGTGACATGTTACGTCTCATATAACTATCTGAAATAAAAAAAAACGTGATCTTTTTATTCCGTAAGATATTTTTGGAATAATTTCGGAAAAAATGAAAAACAACAAAAATAGTTATTTCAAATTAGATATTTCAATTTTGCAGAAATTTTTTCATTCCTTGAAGATCATAAAAATATTAAATAATTAATTTTTTAAGTTTTCTAATTAGATTCAGTTCCACAAAAATATTCTATGAAAAAAACTACAAAACTAGACCGAGCATTTCCATTTCAAATAATTACACTACGAGCAGCATATCACATGCATTTTTTAAGATGGTACATGCTTATATTGTACAAAAAAAAATTAAATATTCGAGATCTAAAAATACTGACATATTATTTAAATATCAATGAAATACATATAAAACATCTAAAAAATAAAAACGAATTTACAATATTTAATATTTAAAAAAAAATCAATTTTTTAATATTGCTAGAATAAACTGTGAACTCTTAATTTATAATATTAATTTTTAAGGCTTTTCTTTTATTCCAGTCTTCTCGTACAATTGTTCCTTCTTATTTTCATTCCTAACAGTTATGGGTTTTATTTTATTCCCAACAGTTATAACAGAATAAATTTCTAACAGTTTACTAACAAATTGACGCTTGTTAATTAAATTTATTTAATTTGGAAAATTTATTTCAACGACAACCTAACGAAAAAAAATATATATTGTATATGAAAAATATATTAAAAAATATATAAATTTGAAACTAAACACGTCAACTACACGTAAAATTATATTTTTTTCTCTTTCACATCGATATCTTATCAAACTCAGGGCCGCAGTTGTAATTGTGTCGCGACATCCTTTCATCCAGACAACCATGTCGAGTTAGCAGAAACTTTAAATTTCTCGAATTTTGAATCATGCATAAATAGGAGTAGATGATTTTAACCGGCTTGAAGTGAAAGAACATCTTTCTGCGAATGTAAATATTTTTTCCTCTGATATTTTATTGTGATTGGAATATTATTATTAAAGTTTTATTATTTTCAGCTACGTCAAAAGTTAATAAATCTAATACATTTCGAGATTCATGAATTTTAGAAATGACATTGCACAAGGTACTTTCAAAATTAATAATTAAAAAACTCGTGAATTAAAAATAAATAATTTAATTTCAAAATCGTAAACGTTATCTGATGTCGATCTAATATTTTTGTAGTGACTGTACCACAAAAGTTTTACAATGACTGCACAAAAATTGTAATTCTGTAGAATAAATATTTTCTCTCTTTATTTCACAAATTAATCATTAATTAGATTAATTAGTTAATTAGATTTATTAACTTTTGATCCGATGTAATTGATCCGGTTCTTGTTTAAATGTTACGATAGCGCTATCGTTTCGTAGTTAAATGATTCACTCTTAATCGCAAAATAGAAATAAAACGTACAGTTGCGAATCAAAATAAAATGCAATATGCATTAATAATTCATCAAGATCTTGCTCTTATCTAATTAATTTCTAAAAATAATTTCAATGCTAAAATTCTTTGGAATCATAATTCTCTTTCTCTAGACAATACGTGCTATGGATATATAACATTTATTTTATTTTTTACTCAAAACAAAAAATAAAACGAGTTTTTCATAAAGTAAAATATTAAAGTAGGTCGTCAAATTATTAAGCAGAATTAATATGATGATAAATTTCGTTGGAGATAACGATTATGTGAATACTAAAAATAAGAAACACTTCGCATTCATTATCGTGTTTATCAAACGAATTTAATTCTATAAGAGTATTGTAAAAAAGAACCTTGAAGAAATTAAACGTCAACGATTGCTCTTATCAGCTGGCTCTACGGCTGTCTTTTCGTCGTCACCGAGCAATTTCGACGCTATTATTCGCTCACTTGAAGACATAATAGTCGCTCGCAAGATCCTACCATGTGTGTCACGTGCGTTCAATTTATACCCAGCTTTCCGATCGCGTGCACGCCTCACCTGCTGCTGGTAAAATATCAGCCAGCTGATAAGAACCACCATCTCAGAGAAAGAACATCAGTGCGACACGTGAAATGCTCCGCGAAATAAGCGTCCGTGAAATCCGGAGTAATCCGAAATATCCGTATATTTCCAGCGAGGCAGGATTTCGTAGGATGACGTAAAAGACAGTCACGTGAGGACAATCCATGTTCCAGCTGGTGACAAAATAGAAGCGCTCGATTGATGTGACGCTTCTTTTTTTCTCGTACGTTTAATTATCAACTGTGTCCTAAAATTATGCTGGTTACCATCTCCATTTTAAACCGATTCCTCTCGTTTTTCGGAGTTGATGTGAGAACTGGTGATGCAGTTTACGATGTAATCGTGAGACGTGCATTGTTTAATCCAATATTGCCCTCTCTCGATGTGACAGATTATATTTCAATCTCATTATAATCTGACTTTTCAGACGTAAACAATTGAGTCAGCAAATTAGTGGCGGTCATCTATAGCAATATTTGGAGTTGTCAGCGAAATGTAGCTTCTTGAAAGTGAATTAAAATTATATTTCTTGGATCGTTCGGTCTTCAGAACTTTTCTATGCTTATAGCCAGTCCAGTTTTGGTCTCTAGCATTCCGCTCGATCATGTTATTGAGCGTTCTTATCAGAAGTTGCTATCTTGAGAAATTATCTATGCGTTTCTTCATGTGTCTGATGCGTTTTATCTTGATCACTTGCTGTGTTTTCCAACAACACTTGCGCTAACATTTGCGTTTCTCAAGAGCTAGCACAGTTTTCACGACCACTTATCGCAAGCTTCATCCTAAACACGCTCATCACATTTATTATTTATACACAATTATTATTCGCCAACAAATCAAAGTTAATGAATCTTTGAAGCAACTTTGGTGAATGCATTCGTAGGTACATACCTCGTTTAAGATTCAGAAATTGAATAAAGTGCATCAGCTGAACAGCTGCGAGTTTCAAGAGTGCTAAGGCTGGAGAAGATGTAGATTGCGAGGTTTCAAGGGATCCTCCGATTAATTTCCGTGAGCAGCTACGGGAGAAACTGTGCGGGTCTCTCGACAAATAAAGTGCCGATAATCCAACAGCTGCTCGATATTGACAATCGGACGGAAATGATCGAGCGCGATCGGGAAACGATTGTCGAGGACCGTCGTGCGGTGTTGATGAAACGTCAGAAGTGAAGTGTACGTACCTGGAGACGTGTCTCGCGTCAAAGATATTCCGAAAGATAGGCGGAGTGGTTTTACTTGAGATGGACTCGGTGGCGGTGACGGTGCCCCTTCGTCAGCCGATGAAGAAGATGAAGAAGCGGAAGGAGCTCGACGCTCTGGCACCAGCCCACGCGGTTTCTCGTCGAAGCTCGGGGAAACGCAGCTCGCAGGTGACTAATCCAGATTCATTCTCGAAGAAGAACGCGCATCTAGCGACGCAGAAGCATCCTGGAATCTGCAAGCGATGACAAATAAAATGAGATTTTTTTTCTATGAATAGATAATGAAAAATACACCTTGCATACTTGGTATAGATATCGATTCTGAACGTGAGATTATCTTTTCGAGTCCATTTGTGTCAATGTTTGCATTGTAATTGACCAGTATTGAGGAATGAATCAGGGTGATAATAGGATTGAGAATATTCTGTTCTGTCTGAAAACGATTAGTATTATTGAATATTATTAAGAAAGATGAGAAACGATGTAAGAAATTAGAAATATCGCGAGGGACAGTATTATTCTCTTTCAATGTGTTTTTCTTATCTTCCTCAGGAGTTGTTAACAGACAGCAGCGATGATCGTTCGGAGTACTCCGGGATACTCCGGAATGTCTCTACCAGAGGCGGTCGTAAGTGCAGGGGTAGAAGGGGTCGAGTTTGTCCTGGATTTCTCAAGGCTTGCAACGCCTTTTTGGCATGTGCCTCCGTGTTAGCGACTGCTAGTTTAATATGGCTGTTCATCGACGTTCGTCAACAGCTTACCGCTCTGCGAACCGAGTTAGACCAAGGTACTGAGGTCTAACATTTGCAAAGATAGACATGCTAATATGCTCGTACCAAGTGACTAATTTAAGCTGTAACATTGTGGAAGAGGAGAAAGTTTTGTATCTAATCGAAAATGCAAACGTATGGAAAAAAAATAAAAATAAAAATAAAAAAAACACGAGCTCAAACGTCACTCGTGCACAAACATCTTTGCGTCTTTGTATTTGATATAAGAAGAATAACTTCCGTGAAAAATATATATTTTTAATTAGAACCTTTCATGAAGAATATTGACATCGTGTTATTATAATGTTATAATAATTCTCTTGTATAATTGCAGTGATAGCGGGTAGCGAGGGTGTGCCAGACGCTTTACAGAAATGCCATTCGTTATCGAGAGATCTCCAGAATAACCAGACTATCATCTTCTCCAGGCTATCTGATCTCAAGCAGCAGATAAATAATTTTACGGTACAGGTAAAACCCCCCAAGAGTAACATATATCGGTTAATTCGATTGCAATATCGGCCGGGATGACTCATGTCCTTTTTCGGATCAATACTTTTGCAGCTGGCACATATTCAACAGGACTTGCATAAAGTGCAAGAGTATTTTCAAACCGCACCCGAGATGGCCACTTTGCCGAAACGCTTAAATGAATTGTCAGCCAGCGTTGCGACATTTGGTAGTCAAATAAATGATCTGGGAGCTACGGTGAAGACTTTAAAAGAAACAAACGTGAGGATACAAGATGCACAAACCGCTATGCAGCAAAACGTCAGCAGTATTAAGGTGAAAATCGATGGATTTTAGAAATATAAGATAAATTTATAAAACAATTTTAACTAATTTATTAAATATTTATGTAGCAATCCATGTTAGAATTGTCGAATACCACTCAAAAACCTCAAATTTTGAGCATCAACGGAACGCAAGTTAAAATTGACAAACTAAACTTTACAATATCACATTTAATGAATAATTTAACGCACGTTAACAAAACTTTGTCGAGCAAGTTGCAGTGGGTTGCCGATGATCAGGACGAAGATCGCGTAAGTATAATAATCTTTGAACTTATTTTTTTAAAAGAGGATAAAAAAATATTTGCGTCAGTTATTAAAACTTTTTAAATTTTATATTAATTTTCAATTTTTAATTCTAAAGTAAATTTTTAACTTTAGAATTATGTCAGAAATTAAAAACAATTAAAATTAAAATAAAACAAAATAATAATAATTTAAATAATAATAATTTTTTAAATTAATAATAATTTTTAATAATAATGATAATAATTTTTAAAATTATTATTACAATTTAAATTGAAATTTACAACAACTTTTTCGATTAAAATGTCGCGTACATATAATTTAAATTTAAGCGTGTATATATGTGCTTATAAAAAATGTATCAATCATATGTATATATTTCATGTATAAAGAGAAAGTTAGTCTCGCTTCAAGAAGCAACGGCGGCCATTAATACGACAGTGATGTCTTTGCAAGGGGAATGCGTTAAAATGTCTGAACAAACTTCCGTTTTAGCATCAATTCAACAATTAACAGAAAAGGTGCGTATTAAATTAAACACTTAGATCCTACAATCGTTATTAATCAATTATGATTGACGCAGGTGAGCGAGATACACGCGACGGACATGGAACTAATCAGCAAATTCAAGCAATTGGAACAATCGTACAATGGATTGAAAAATTCCACCAGCATAATGTTCTCGACCGTGTCCGAGATGCAGAATCAGCAACAAGTCAGCAAAATTAAGCTACCGGAGTCGTTAAATATAACAACAGACACGGATCGCAGCGCGACAGGTGCGGTAAAGCCATATGTAAGGTCTTGAATTGTCAAATTTTCATCATAGATTCGTGGCTATCACGATTTTTATCGATCACTGCTGCCATTTTACAGATGTAAACAATATTGCTCAGAAGAAGATTCTAAATGGCAAATCGGAAACGTGATAAAAGCACGCATTCAGTGCGTGAAGTGATTCTTTTCTGAAAAAGCTAGCACTTGAGAAGGAACTTTCACGTGCACGAAAGTTATTTTATACACAATCTGACGAAGCTGTGTGTACTTGTAAATATTAATAAATTAAGTGCGTTATATAATTCCATGTATATAGAAAAAAACTATTTATGATATCATACACGCGTCTCTCCAGTAGAACAATAATCTACTGGAGTTTGCAACTTAAGTGTGATTGATGGAGACTGCGAACGTTGGCCGTGGCCTGACAGAGGCTATTTACGCCGAGCAATAATTACACCAGCGTATAAAAACATTATTGTTAGTAAAATAAACATTCTATTATTACTCGACCTAGGTTCTCAGAGAAGAATTAGATATGTCAATTCTTAAACAACATTAACACGATATAGCGGAAGAGGTATTTCAGAAATACTATGGAAAGTACAAAGTCGACAGCCGTCTAAAACACATTCTCGGTTGTACAACATCTAGCAAAAAAAAAGTATTCATATTTAAGTAACGATAAAACTACCAAGAGTTTTTTCTACTCTTCTACGTTTTATAGAGTAGTGTGTTACTGTAAATTTTTTCGATTTTTCTGATATAATTCTCTAGGTTGCAGAGAAAATATACAAGTGATTCAGAAAGTTAATACGTATATAGATGCAACAATATTAAGTTAACAAATAGCAATGTAATAAAGTGATGAAGATGTAAACAGTTGTAAATGGGTAGGTTGATTAAACTTGATTTTCAAGATTGCCAAGCACATTGGCAAAATCTATTTCCAACTTTTAATTTAGCATACTGTATTTAATTGTATTTAATGCACCGCATATACAGTCAAATGTAAATTTGATTAAAGTGTTAATGTTTCAATAGCAAATTATTTTTACCAGTAAAATTTTCCAGTAATTTTTATTGTAGTAGTTTTTTTTATAATATCAAATTTATATAAATTATATTTTTGTATAATAATAATTTATATAAGTTTTATTATATAATTTATTATAAAATTTAATGATTTTTATTATTTTTATATCTATTGAGAGTAATTTATGAATTATAAACAGAAATAAGCTTTTCGAAAAACTTGCAACATGCTGACTTTTTTAATACATCAGAAAATAAATTGTTTTTCAATTCATTATATAAACAACATATATCGTGAAAATTAATGATTATTATGTGTATGTAATTATTTCATATGCAGTCTTTGTAGAAAAATCTATCTTATATTTTATTCATATCTTATATTTACAATTTTATTAATAGTATATCTCTCATGATTTCGCGAAATATCGTTTAGTAAACATTCAGTTTGTGAAAAAAAAATTTTGACTAGGACATTCCCTTTATTGTATACTAATTTCAAAAAATAATTATGTGCGAGTACATGACAAATTGACTACCATAATATCAAAGTTAATAAACAAAACAGCTATACATATGGCTAAAGTGATGTAATTTCTTGTATCCTTAAAATTGTCAAATTTAATTCTTAATAAGACTGTTCCATGAAAATTTATAAATTTATTAATCAAACAATAGTTAAAGATTTATAGTAATTTATAGAAATTTATATTTATATTATATTTTTAAAATTGTGCGAGAGAAAGGTTTCTAATTTTCAAAATTCCGAAAAAATTATATTATCTTCATTATATTATTTCTATAAGCGATATTGTCTCAATTTGAGTCGAATGAAAAATTGTAACAATTTTTTTTATTTTCTCAATTGAATATTTTCTATTTTATGGACATATTTATAAATTTCTTTTTTAATTTGTGCATTTTTTCAAAGAGAAAATAGATTTTTCTCGTTAAGAATTAAAGAAAACTTCGATCTTGACATTCCTTTGAGAATGATTGATTGAATCTCGCAATTTTATACGATGTGGAACAAATCAAAGCATGTTTCTAATTTAAACATCTTTAATTAAATTCATTTTCTGCATGCTTAATTTCGAGCTAAATTTTTCACCTAATTCGATATATGTCGTGTCATAAATTCTTCATGTACTTCAGAAAACCAGCATTGTACATTCTATAAATATTCGTAGTCGAATATAATTGACAATAAATAGATAATATGAAATCGTGTTTACATTTTGCTGATATTAAATTAAATATACATACGAATGTTTCCGTGTATGTGATTCTAAAAGAGTCTTATACTATAATATATATCTCACTTACGTGTGTCTTTTTACATTTTTATAAGATAAATAAGCATAGAAAAGAGAATATTAGAGAAAATAGCATAATAATAGCATAATAAATAGCAAAATAAATAAGCATAAAAAAGAAAATAATATATAAACATAAGATGTATATATGTGTATTTTATGTTTATACTTTTTTCTGTTTATCCATAATATAATCAGCATTTTTATTTCATATAGAAATTTAGAAAAATATGCGTCACGAATATTATTGCGAATTATATATATATATATATATATATATATATATATATATATATATATATATCAAAATTTACATATAAATTTTACATATATATATATATATATATATTATACATATGTATAAATTTATATACAATAAATTTATATATATATTAAATTTACATATATATATATATATATATATATATATAAATTTTCCTCTTTATTTGGAGCAAGGAATAAATCTTTCTTTTTTGTACAAACTAAGAATATAAATTATATTGTATTAATTTATTATATAATAAATTTACATTATATATATATATATATATATATATATATATATATTCGTAATACATATACTTATTAATCTTTTTATGAAGTAAAAACTGATAATAAAAACAATTATTCCGCATTTATAGAGGAAAACTTTATATATAATGCGTATACATATTTACATACTCACTTGATGTTTATCACGTGAAAATCATTCGATCATTCTGTTTGAAACGAAAAAAAAATAAATCTCTCTTGATTCTACAAATCAAGAATGTACGAGAAACGCACGCGTTTTACTTTCGATCGCGAGATTAGGAGGATTCTTAGGTGGAGCGCGATTTGAAACTACGCACCATTCAAGGCCCATGACGTAAACAAAGCAGCGTGGTTGTCCTCGATCATTGACCCTGCCAACCGCGTGTCTTCGGATGAATTGGATGACGAGCGCAGGAATTTCACGATCGATCGATCTCCAGCTGATCTCGCGTCACAATTCCGCGCAACAATTCGCATCTTGTTCGATCTTTAGCTATCGATCGATTAATCGACGATCGATTGCGACATCCCTGCGACGTCGCTGAACTTCAGGATCCTCAGCCGTGTGTCACAAGCGTAATCTCGCGAAATATGCGTGTAACCTCATCATTTAGAAGTACTTAACAAGCTCAGAAAATTACGCAACCGCGTGTAAGATGCGAGCGAACCGCTAAAGACCCCATAATCTTTCCGCGCTTCGAATTAAAATTTGTATACCTCCCAATAATCATCGAGCGTTGCAAAAAGTTCAGCCTCTCTCCGGATTATCTCAATAAATAATAAAAAAATCAATGAAAAACCTTAAAAATTAGTAGCCTTGAAGTCCAGTGAAGTCAGCTTCCGGCTTTGCTTGCGCGTTCGCTAGAGTTCCGGCAAATTACGAGCCCTCAAAAAGCGAAAAAAAGGATCGGCGAGCAGCGAGGGAAGACGAGACGAGACGAGACGAGACGAGAGAGAGAGAGAGAGAGAGAGAGAGAAAGAGAAGGGAAGAGCGCCAGGCAGGGTGGGGAAGCCGCGGGTCGGTGGTGGGAAGCCCGCGGGTCGATGGTGGGGGGGCCGAGCGCGCGTATCGTGTTACGTCAGGTCAGGAAGAGCGAGAGAGAGGGGGGGAGAAGGGGGAGAGAGAGACGGAGAGGCACGTCACGTCGTCCAGGCGTCCCTTTGACATCTGCGCATTTCTCGCGCTCGCTCAGGGGAAAACTCCAAAACAAGCAACATGGCGGACCCGAGCAACGAGCCTGCATCGTCGAGCGGCGTCTCGGAGCAGGTCGCCGCGACGACGGCGGCCGCCGCCCACGCGGCGTCCATTCGCGAGGACCTCGACAAGCCCGAGGGCTTCCCCGAGCCTGACAAGAAACGGCGCAAGACGACGAACGGACGTCCCGAGAGCGACGCCGCGAAAACCGAGCAGAAGTTGGAGCACCGTCTGGGCGGTATCCTCTGCTGCGCAGTTTGTCTCGATCTGCCACGAGCGGCCGTCTACCAGGTAAGTCGTCCGCCCGTCCCCTCCCCCTCCGTCCTTAGGCGGGATCAGCGCGTCCCGCTCACGACGACGAGGACGACGACGAGCACGTGGACGTCGTCGTCGTCGTCGTCGTCGTCGTTGTTGTCGTTCTTTTTGAAAGAGATTCTCTCTTGTCGAGTATCGAGGCGCGGCGTTCATGAGGATAATTGCGACGTACGCCCCCCTCCCCTCTCTCCCCCTCCCCCTATCCTCTCCCTCGACGACCTCGTCGATCGACCGGACTTCACCGGACTGGGAAAGTCGGTCGGTTTTTCAGACAGTGTAACGCACGAAGTAGTGTCCCGAGGCGGTGTGCCATTCGTTCGCACCAGCTTCGAGTTCTCGATGGACACCGCCAAGTATTGTTTATCGAGCGCGAGGAGAGACGCTTAGGGCCCGCAACGCATCGTCCTCTGGACGTCGTCTGGTTTTGTTCACTGACAGTTGGAGATCTTGCAAAGTACATTTTTTTTTTTAATAAGCGTAGGAATCTCCCTTTCGGCAAAGAAGAAAGAAACTTACATGAGCGAAAAAAAAACGCAAAATTCTAGCATTATTATTATTGTTATATTATTGTTATATTATTATTTTATTGTTTGCAGCAGACTTCTTCTCCTCCTGTGTGTGTGATATTTTATTTTTTTTTATTCTTTTCCACTAAAAATATTTTTTCCTCTTTTCCCCCTCGACAAGAAGCTTATGGAATATTATAAAGTTATTTTTGTTGCATTATAGTTGCATTTTCTTTTTTTTTCTTTTGTTGACATTTATCAAATAATAATCATTGATATCGAGCTGGATGATTTTCCTCATGTCTTCTAACTCAACATTGATGTAATATATTAAAAAATAAGTACAAAATAATTCTTACTTATAATAGTATAATAGTACAACAGTCCCCTAGTCTATAAACCGAGCTTCATACACAGGTCGAATAGAATGAGTTTGTCTATTGAGACAAGTTTGTCCACGAGACATTAAGTTCTACAGGTAGGTATTATATTTTTTTTTCTTTTTACACGTCACAGAGATGACATGTGTCATTTTTATTGATATACATGCATAAAGGAAAGAAAAAAAGAGCCTTTTCCTGATCTGTATATATATATATAAGAAAGATATGACATAATTCCTTTCAAAATATATATTCTCATGAATATATTAAACTTTAGCTTATTTAAATTTTATATATGTGTACACATAATTTTATATTGAGAAATTTCTACAATATTGTTGATTTACCTAAGAAAACAACATCTTTCTGTGCGGTATCTTATCATAACAAAAAGTTATACGCACAGAATTTTTTCTATATGCACATCTATTATTTTCAGTTGAAGCTCATTACACTTGTGTGCCTCCATATAAAATGCAGTGCGCATATATATATAATTTCAACTGGAGAAAAGTAAGAAAAATTAAAATTAATTATATAAATTATATAAACATTAATTAAATTTCCTCTGGAAAAATGAGAACAGTTAAAATTCTTATAAATAGTTGCCTCAAATAGAATATACAGTAATATTCGCAACTTACGTTGAATTTATGTATGCATGTAGCTCATTTAGAAGAAAATGATATAACGATACTTGTTTGTCGATGAAACTGTTTGTAGACTTCCCAAATCCATACTGGTGCGCTGTTAATCTCATCTTCAATACTTCTCTCATTGAATATTATTGAACTTGAAAGAAAAAAATGATGAGAAATTATATATAATTAACTGACTATAACTAAAACTATTTGTATCGTAGCACAAAAGAGTTGTATTACCTATCTTGGTATCCCTAATGTTAGATATATATATATATACATATATATGTGTGTGTGTAAAGTCCCCTCTCATGTGCAAGATGCACACACAAATATTTTGATTTGTGATACGAGAACTTATATCCATTGTATTGTTTTAGTTGTAAACTTTTACGAACATCCTGCACTACCCTCTCTTTTCTTTTTATATAGGACTTGTCGCATTTATAAAGATTTATAATGTTTGTTTCTCTATTGATTCGTCGAGAATAGCAGGATCTGAAACTTCGTATTAGTTTGTTAGTGCCACTCTAAATCGGTTATAGATAAATAGTGAAGTATTTAAGATTCTAGAGCTCTGTGTGTGTAGTTGCTTAGTATATAATATAACGATATATTTGGAAACTTATGAAACACACTATGTTTATTAGATAAGAGAGACAGGAATACATATATATTACTCAAAGCACACAATATAAGGAATATATAAAGATCTATGTTGTGTTAGATTAAGTGTAACGAGACTGTGATGCCCATCAGTTATAGTTAGCAGCGAGAGAGTGAGAGTGAGGGAGAGAAAGCGAATACAGAAAGAACAAGATTTGTACAAACTGTATAGTGCGAAACAAAATAAATACTCTTAAAGGTTATTAGTTAGTTATTTCGCATAAAACACCCCCTTTTCACTTGTCCTACGTGTCATCATCCTCATATCTTCCTTTCTGTCGTTATATGATATATTGGCACTGTTGAAAGTAATAATAAGAGGAAAAATAACAATTCTTTAGAAAATGTTAATTTTTAGACAGACAATATATCTCAATAAGTGCATTGTATGATTAATGAGTATCCGTATAATTTTGTGTTTCAGGTTTAAACATCAAAATGAGGGTAATATACATGGCACTAATTTTTGTTGTTCTATTTGGGTTTATTGCGTTCTGGGGTTTCTGTAGTGTGTATACATAAGTAAGAGAATGCGAAACAAATTGAATACTATACGTAACATAATGGAAAAAGAGGAACTTGATTTATCTTATTGTATTAATTATTAAATTAATAGAGAGTAGGTTGTATTTTCTCATGCAAAAAAGTCAAAGAGATCTATATAACTTAGAGAGTTTTTCTTTACACATACATTTTAAATAATTCAAGTGCATTGTTATACCTTATAATGTTTGCCAATATGAAAGCTAGCTTTTTACATGAAAGAAATATAATTATGTAAATAAGGACGTTAATAATACATACTGCAATGATGTTCACAGTGTGCTAATGGACACTTGATGTGTGCTGGTTGCTTCACTCATGTCCTCGCAGATGCCAGGCTGCGGGATGAGATGGCAACATGTCCCAACTGCAGAATCGAGATCAGCAAGACCAGCGCATCTCGAAATCTGGCAGTTGAAAAAGCCGTGTCTGAGTTACCTGCCGAGTGTCAATATTGTGCGAAGGAGTTCCCACGAAATTCCTTGGAACACCATGAAGAAGCTACCTGCGAGGAAAGGTAAATTTGTAATAGAGAGAAATCTTTATGAAAAAGTTGTATGGGAGATTCTCGATATACATATTTCTAATCGTTACTGATTTTTACAGTATAATTACAGGGGGACATGGACTGCAAATATTTACGTAGTATATAATGTAGAGAAGGCGATTATTTGTGCACAAACTGTTCTTCCCAAATTTTCATAAATTTAATATATTATCTATATTTAATGTATATTAAATTTATGTATATTAAATCTAGGATATATCTATACCTTAATTTTTATATATATATATGTATTAAAAATTTAGAATATATATTATTTATAATCTATATTAAATTTAGGATAATATTTTCTTATATTTAATTTAATATACGTATCTAAGATTAGAGAATCATACGTAAAATATGTAACATGTCCAGAATTTTCCTAAAATGCCCTGTTGCTGAACTTTCTCATCTGTCATGTTTATTCTTGCTTGTCTCTTTTATTACTTCATTAACGTTCGCATTAATATCTAATTACTTATACAGGATATCTAGTTGCAAATATAATAGAATCGGCTGTCCGTGGCGAGGACCGAATCACGAAATCCCGGAACATGAGGCTCACTGCGTGCATCCTCATCGTACAGGTGCGGATGTGATGGAGGCTCTACGCGAAATCGATGCCCGCACCTTGGAAGAACGTAGGCTCTATGACAATGTCTTTGATCTTTTGTCCTACGAGAAAATCACGTTTAACGGTCTGTATCAGTTGCTAAATATTATTATAACACAGTTATATACATACATATATATTAAATATTATCTATAAGATTATATATATTAATATATATTTAAAATATTAAAATATATATAATATTATTAATAATAATTATAATTAAATAATAATTTTTTAAAATAATTTTTAGTAGATTGTGTTATTATACATGTGTGTGTCTTGATTTTTTCTTTCCATAGCAGTAACTGATTTATAAATATTTTTAGTGAATTGCAACGATTTTAGTGCTTTTCTGCCTCTTTTTTTTTATAATACTACAAATGATGCTCGAAGAACCCTTCAGTTATCTGTAAAAATTTATCGTTTATAGATTTACAGATGAAGCCGTATCGTACCGATGAATTTGTTCATAAATTATTTTATGAAACGTCACGATTCGGTGCTTTCAACCACCAGTGGGTAGTGAAGGCGAAGATCAATAGTAGTCAACGCGATCCTACTCAAAGTTCAGAGCGAGACATGACTTATCAAGTATGAAAAAAATTACACGTCTTTATGATTTCTCAAATGAAATTTTAAGTTAATACAACTGCAATATACGAAAATACGCATATATGGGCTAAAACTAAATCTGTTAGAGAAATTATTGCAACTAAATGTTATAAGTTTATCTGATACACAATATATATATCGCGATCTAAGCATGAAAATATGTTTCGTAGCTGATACTAAAGACAAAGACCACTTATCCGCTACCAGTTTATTACTTGATCTTGAAAGGCCCCTTCGGCGATATGAAAGTGCATCCGAGAATTCACAGATTCGAGTTCACCGAGCAAGAAAACGAAAGTCCATATTTCACATTACCATTACCGGACACCGCAGAGTGCAATAGACTTCTCGCTGCTAAGGCCATCAGTTTTAGGTAAAGGATTGATCCTAGAACACGGTAGAGCTATATCGCAGTTACTTTATTACAATATGATACAATAAATATGATCTTTTTATATGTACAATGTGTAATTTCTCATTTGCAGATTAATAATGTTCCTGGCATCTAAGTAGTCTTAGAAGAATAATATCTATTGTCAAGATTTTGTCACAAATGGAACCGATCGGTGCGGTCTTCTAGATGTAACGATAAATAAGAATAATAGAGATCACAGAGATTTATAATCATTTATAGTAGCGCTATCATGATAATAATAATAATTAGCAAAAGAAATTGAAGATGCTTTTATCATTGGAATGTTTCAAAGTAATCTGTTGAGAGAGAAGAAGATAAAGATAAATTATATATAAAATTAATATAATATATATAGCATATATAACTATATATATATATATAATATACAGAAAGCACAGGTATCGTTTAAACGTTTAAAATTAATCTGGTTAAATTATTATTTTTCTTACGTCTCTTTTACATTAAATTTTTTATATTTAAAGAAAAAAACTAAAGACTAGAGAGTAGCTATGTAGATTATTGTTAGACAATAAGCGGACTTAATTGTATGTATGTGCAATGTACTTGTATTTCAAGACAAAGCTAAATGAACAGTATCACATTTAGATAATACTAATTTAATACACATACCTGTCCACGCGAGAAGCCTATCATGTTTCTTTTATTTAAAATAAATAAGACGCTATTGATGTAAAAAAATTTCGAATAAAAATTTGGAATTGTAATAAGCCTAAAAACTGCTTTGTTACAATATTAGATCCAATTCACATTGAAAGATGTAGAGTTAAGTCCTTCTTATATGCATCGAAGAAAAGCATACAACTTCTACTGTGGTTCTCTCTTATCGTATAATTTTTGCTGACATCTTGATACCTCAAGTAACGTTTGAATTTTTTCAGATTGCAATCTCTTTATAGGACTATGAAGGACTGAATATCGATCAGTTACAATTCTGTCAAGTTGATGAACGTGTTGTTGCTCGTTTTCGGGCCGTTCGTGTTGTTCGGTGGAAAGATTAATGGATTCAGATTATTCTCGGGTTGGCTACTGCTCAGCCTACGATATTTCGGTACGGCCAACCTGGAATCGGGCTCCGAACAACCTGTCAACCAGTAGGAGGTCACCCTACCCTTTCCCTTCAGCTCCACCTCCCCTCTGAGCTCGAGATCGAACGTCTTGAACTTGTCCAGGATATTTTTCGTCGCTTCGGAGACGTGTATCCTCAAAGCTGTGAGATACAAATTACAATTTTAAGTTTTACTTGAATATTATAGGATTCTTCTTTTCATCATCATTTCCTTCAATTTTCAAAACTCTAAAACTTTTATGAATATTTCTATTTTTATTATTAATTAATTTTTACTAATTTTATCTTACGAAGCCCAGAAGATTCCATTCGAGATGCCGTGTTTACGGTGTCACCGAAGAGACAATAGTGCGGCATCCTTTGACCCACCACCCCGGCGCAAACTGGACCGCTATGAACACCGATCCGCACGCTTAATTGAGTGTTCTGTTTGTGCATTATAGTAAACGACCTCACGGCTTCTAAGATGGCCAGAGCCATCAATCCAATTTCCCTCGCGTGTTCATCACCGTTTCTCTCTGGAAGACCGGACGCGACCATGTATGCATCTCCTATAGTTTCCACCTGCAAATTGTTTCACCATCTTTATTCCAAGGTTCTCTTAAGATATAAATACTTGAAAGTAATTTTTTCTTCTCAAAAGAATAATCTTAAGGAATTTTTAAAAGGAAGAAATAATATATAAATGACTTTATCTACCTTGTAAACATCGTAGAATCCAATAATGTTGTCGAAGGTACTGTACAAGTCATTTAAGAAGTCTACTACCTCCATGGGCATGCTTTGCGCGCACAGTGCCGTGAAACCGACGATGTCGCTGAAGTAGATGGTGACGCACTCAAATTGCTCCGGTTGGACTATCTCCCCGGCCATCAGCTGATCAGCAACCTGTCTAAAATTCCATTCTGTTACACAATCAAGCAAAAGGCCATCGCAACTTGTTCGGAAAAAGCTGACAAGAGTGCTCCATTACCTTGGAAGCACCTGATACAACAGTTCCTCGCTACGACGCTTCTCCAGACTTAACTGCTCGGTTTTCTCCTCGACAAGAGCCTCCAGATTGTTGGCATATTGTTCCATCCGCCGCAACAGATCGTCCATTAAATTCTCGCAATATCCTCTGAAACGTGGACATGCGATCTTTGTGATGTTTACAGGAATTTCAATTGTAAAATTTTATGAGAGTTGGATTAAAACGTACTTCATGATTCCTCGTATCGTGCCGCGAATCGTGTGGAAGCTGGGTCGCTCGTCGGGGACCTCGTGCCAGCATCTCTCCATCAGCGACAGTATATCTGGTGGGCAGTCCTTTGGGGTGACTTCCGGCCTCAAAGGAGGATTCTCCGACGCCGATACCCTGCTCACGATCTTCGAAATAAATAATAAGAAAGATAAAATACGAGAAGATAAAATTAGATTAAATAAGACGATGAAGAGACCATACCTCTTGTGTCGTCATAAACGTCCTGGCTACCTCGTAAGGACCACCACGAACCACTATTTCTTCCAAGATAATCGCAAAGCTGTAAACGTCGCCCTTCTGCGTCGCGGCGCTTCCGGGAGTCACCGTTAACGGTAATAATTCCGGAGCGATCCAAAGTAATTCTAACAAATGAAAATAAGACGACAGCGTTTCTTTTCAAGAAGCTATAAGAAACTGTATTTATCATATTATTTTTATTACAGACGTGACTCACTGGTGTAATAAGTCTCGTCCATGATCAAATCGGAGGGCGTGGTGAGAGTTTTAAGCCCAAAGTCTGAGATTTTTAGTACGAAGCGACCGTCAATCAGACAATTGCACGACCGTAACTTTCCATGAGCTGAAACTTCGCTAGCATGAAGATATGACATTCCCTGCAAGAAGGTTTTTTACATGTTTTCCATCATCTCTCATATCTTAATCAATTAACTTTGCGCGGAAAATTATTATAGCATTGAAATATATTGGGGAATTTAATGAGAAACGCACGACCTCTGCACCTGCCTCTACCTTGACGATATCGTGGATCAGAGACATTCGGAAATTCCAGTCCAATTTAATCGCCTCGTTTTCCAAAACATCCTTCAACGATCCTCGAGGACAATATTCCGTGAGAATCAAAACGGTTGGTGATGGCGAGCAAAGACAAGCTCCGATAAATCTGACAGATAGTTTTTAATTAAGTACAATAAGTTGGCAGATTTGAAGTTGCATTAGACGATATAATGCTGCTCTTATAAAAAAATCTCGCAAACAATTATTTGTTTTATTTAAGAAATAAGATATAAAGAAAGAGAATTCTTACTATTAGTCAAAAATATTGCATCATCCTCAAAAAATATAGAAAATGCAAATAAATGATAAGTATTTTATTTTGCTACACTTTATGAAAAGAAGTTATTTGATTGAAAATTTGTTCTTCAACAAAATAATGATTCAAAATTATGTACAAATTATATAGTTATGTACAAATTATATAGCATGCCACAAAATTATGTACAAATTATATAGCAAACACAGAAAGAAAAAATTAATTGCAAAACATAATTCTCTCAATCATCAGATCTTAATTCAATCAAATTTATGGGCTGAGCTTGATAGAAATGCCCAAAAAATTATCAATTAGAAACAATTGAGAGAGAGTGTTTGCAAAGATGTGGAATCAAATGTAATAATAACAACTTTAAAATATCTATTGTCAGAAATGTCAAGATTATATGCAACAGTATTAAAAACAAAGAGAGACTATTTTGAAAAATTAAAAATTGGTGATAATTATATTTTTTTGTTCATTAAAGATCTTTCTAAATAAATAATAAATTTAATAAATTTTCTAAATAAATAATAAATAAATAATAAACTTTCTAATGCAATACTTTTGATCGTATATCGTATATTGTATATCGCTGAGAGATGAATACCTCACAGTGTTTTCCGACGTGACATCCCTGACTTGTTTAATTTCCCAGAGTAATTTCTTCGTGACGTCGACCACCTTCTTCTTCGTGATCTTCTTAATGGCCACCCTCTCGCCCTTGTATATCCCGATAGTAGTGAAGACTCTCGCGGGTGGCAAAGATTCACAACTGATCTGCGAGCCTCGACGTATCTTTTGATCCAATCCAAAATTCTATAAATTCAAATTTATCGCTGCAGACTTTTCACGCACACATTTATGACTTTTACTTACATTCGTATCCGACATTGCTTGGTGCAGGTTTATCTTTGATGAAAATTGTTTTCCAACCTCGAGAAGCAATTCCTCGGGTCTTACACGCCAAGTCATGTTATTCAAGTCGGCCGACAGCCGTAAATGCCTGAGGAAAGAATCTTATCTTGTATTTCAATTAATATTTTTTTTCCATTCATTTTTATTTTTTCCATACATATATAAACAAATATTTAATATTAATAATCTTATATTTATGTCATTATTTCCTTTCTTCAAAAGGAAGCATTTTATTATTATTATTATTAATTTTATATTAATAATTATTATGAATTAAAATAATGATAATAATTATTATAATTATCATTATTATTATTATATTATAATAATAATTATTATTATTATTAATTTTGTATAAATTATTATGTTATTAATTTTATTTTAATTTTATTTGTATTTTTTATTAATTTTGCAGATATATTTGTGCAAAATTCTCATCAAATTTAGAATATGGAAAACATATCTGGTCTACCTGTATAAAAGGCATGCGGCTGTGATCGTAGCGAGTAGAAACACGGCGAGTGCTATACTCGTATAAACTACAAAAGTGTAAGCTTCCGTCCTGGATGAGCAAGCCGGATCATTTCCTAAAAAGCCGCACTCTGGAATATCTGGCGGAGGTCCTTCCATTCCTCCCGGCCAATGGATTTTCTTACCGGACACAGAATTATATTCTCGACTTAATCCCAAATAATGAGCGACCACCTCGAACCTGTAAGGTATACGTCAGTTTCCTTTTCTTAATTTTTTTCATGATAATTTATATAGTATTTTATTAGAACGTGTAATGCTTTAATTGATCGTTTCTTTCTGTCTTGAGGAATCTTTTTATAAGTTTCTACAATATCTTAATTTAATTTTAAACAAAAAATCTTAAGTATCTAAGCGCTCGAATCATAAAATCGCAACTTGCAACAAATATTATTATTAATTTTATTCACGCAGGGATAAAGCCGCGTCGAGTGGATTATCTGAATTTTCAATGACCTTCCAGTAATAGGATCTAAATCAAGGATGCTGTAATCTGCATCACGATCTCCATTATCGTCTATCCTGACGTGGCCAGTAATGCCAATGAAGTCTCGATCCCACATTCTCCTTGTTATAGATATGCCATCCCTGATATCGCCACCCTCGGCCAAGGTCTCGTTCAGCGCGATCCCTAACAAGTAAACACCGTCGTAAAAAGCCCCGACGAAGAAATTCACCTGTGGGAAAAGCGATGAATTCATTTCCCTTCGCATATTTGAGATTCTTATTTTGAAAAGATCACAATTTTTGAATTTATCACAACACGAGTGACCTATAAAGTATTATTACAACTGGCTCACTTCTTCGCCCTCCGAAAATGTGTAATTGTAATCCGACTGTGCTCGTTGCCTGACGCTATCGGCGAAGTCCTGAAATCGTGGACTGGTCGGCTGAAGAAGAGACACTCTTAATAAGGCTTCATAAGCCTTTCTGGCAGCGGCGTCGTCCTCATCTCCGACCTCCCAGTCGTGATCACCCCAATAAGAACCCTTAAAATTGTTTTGTTGCTTTAAGATCGATGAGAAAAGTGTCATCTCATTTTTTATTGTCATGTTTACGGATATCTTTTCTTGTCCCATTTCTTTCTAACATCTTACGTGAAATATCTCAACGTCGAGGAAAGCCCATTCCCCTCTTGTCATTTCCAACTCATGGGCGGCCAGCATAAATTTCCTTACTAGCGTTCCGCGGACACTGAGTATCACGACTGTTTAGAAAATTATTATTAATATTAAACGTGATTTTTATTTTATAGAACAACATAAAATGTTCTAGAATCCACTTGGATGTTATAAAACGATGGGGATTTATATTCATTCATTTATTTATAATTATATATAAATTGTTTCACATAAAATGATACAAGGCATTTTTTTCAAAAAATGCTTCCGATAAAATTGATTGAGGTTTTGAAGAGGAAAGAAGTTTTGAATTTTAAAGTCAAGGTAATATTCACCCTTACTTATCCCTTACCATCTTAACATATGTTATCAAAAATCATCAGGGTTTAGTAAAAATGAATATTTACCTTCAATGTTTGGTTTTATTCTTACAATTTTCCAACGAATCGATTTATATAAAAAAAATTAGGATGGTCTTATTTCTATTTAAAAAAAACTAGACATGATCTTGAAAAATGACTTTAATTAAAATTCAAGATTATTAACTTTCTTCTCTCTTAAAATTTTATCAATTTTGTCTTAATATTTTGTAACACTTTTATACATCTTTTGTATATGCTTTAAAATTTCAGAAAAGACTATGAATTCGAACTTCAAGACATCTTATGCGATTACACTTACTTCTGGCGTACATGCTCGCGTCGCGAAGGTAAAGATGATACGACTCATCGTCGGAATTCCCGTCCAAATCCCTTACAAACTTCAAGAGCCCCTCCTTACGTAGACCATATTCCAGATTCTTTCCTACCGTCAATGAAAACAAGTCCGATCTGTCCAATATCAGCGCAACATGAGACCATCCGAACTCTTTGAACACGCTAGAGAAGACGAGCCGCAATCGACACTGGCAGTACGACATTCTCGTTAAAGTAGGATACTTGCTTTTGTCTTTGAAAATCCCCTTCAAGAAAAAGGTGAAACACACATCATGGAAAAAGGACGAAAGGTTCGTTCATGGAAAAAAGATCGCTATGAGAAAAGTAATAATATCTAGATTAAGATTATTCCTTAAAATAAAACAGGACTCATGCCAATATAATTTATAATGATATGTCATAAGTGTAGATAATTGGAGAATTTTTTATAATAATAATTATCACGAGAAAAATGTGATACACGAAGAGAACGCGCTGCCATAATTCCGAGTTTTTACGGGAAGAGGTAAAATTAAATACGAGTGCGTTTATTTCTTTCAAGCGAAAGTAATAATTTCCTAGACTGTAATCTTCGTTGTCGTAATTAGCGCATATCCAGTGAAAATATTAAGATGCCATATTAAAAAGGGGAAAGAGAGATAGACAGACAGGAAGAGAGAGAGAGAGAGAGAGAGAGAGAGAGAGAGAGAGAGAGAGAGAGAGAGAGACTGTCGAATAATAATACAACATCAACTATCATAAATGCTCAACATGCTGGCGATCTTACAATAATTAATGAAACCAAAAAAAATTCTATAAGGCGATTCTCTCGCAGCTCCTTACCGACGTTTCATTCTTCCACTTATGGATCCTTCCAAGGATACCAGATGTGACTGACAGTTCGCCCTCCGAGGGAGGCTTGGGGTTCGCAAGAAAGCGATAATTACGTTTCACATAATTTAATATTAACGTCGACAACACGGCGATTTATTTTAATTTCGAAGCATATGGCGCAAAATTAAAACGGAATATCAAGATGGAATGATGCCAAGTGAAATTAATTCAAAAATTCGACACTATAAAAATTATAGAGTTGTATATCGCGCGTAATAATATCCCTCTCTAATAATGATCTCCAAAAGATCGCATTACAATTCTCTTCCTCCGAGAAAAAGAAAGAAAGAGAGAGATTAATATTACATTAATGAGGATATATATATACAGAGTGCCTACTTCCTGGAAAATTATGAAATTTTTAGGGATTTCTTTTGAACCGGAAGAATCAAGGAATTCTCTAATTCTAGAATTTTATTAAGATTCGAAACTTAAAAGAGAGACTTGAAAATGTTTTTTTAAAAAATTCTTTGTGATAAATTTTGCACTTACAAAATAAATGAATTATCATTTTAAAATATATTATAAATATATATATCTATTTTTTAATAATATATATTCAATATATTACAAAATATTTCAAACATTTAAAAAAAAGAGTTACAATAAAAAAATTATTTTAGAAAGTCGAGCTAAGAAATCTTTAAAATGTTTTCTTTATTTGCAGTTTCGAGCAAAAATACCTGGAGCATTGAGGAATTTTCGGAACTCTTTTTACAAGATTTCAGTAGACATCTCGATATATATCCGTGGTGCAAATAAAAGTTGATGGAAAGTTAATCGTGCGAACCGAGCGCGACGAAATGTACATAGAGGCAATAATCAGATGCAATATTTATGTGTGCGTATAATTGCGAGGGCAAATTCAACCTACTTGATCACCCATGCCCGTGATAATCGGACTGTTCCAATAAGCCGCGAGTCGTGCCACCGGTTCCAGGGCGAAGGCACAAGCCGGTCCGATGAACGCGATCGCGTTGTCCTGGAAGTGCATGTCCGCTGCCAAACCAGGTGCTGTCGCTCCGCTGCACGATGGATAACTGTAGAGAATTTTATTTCTTTTAATCTTATTAATTTTATTTATTTACATTTATTTTTCGAGTTTGCGTCATGATTTGCTAGAACTAAACCTCAAGATGAAGGCTTATCATCAAAAACGCAATATATATAATATCAGGGTGTCTACTTCCTGAAAAATGGGGAACGTAGAATTTTCAAGAGTTCTTTTGTATCTGAAAAGATCAAAAAATTTTCGTGGAATTTTTGAAAAAAGCCAAGTGAATTATATCTAAAAAATATATTATAAATATGTATATCTATGTCTGCTTATATATATATTCAAAATATTGAATGATAATATGCAGTGCATATTTCTTTTTTAATTTTTAATTACAAAATATGCACGTAAAAAAATTATTTTATAATAGCTATTCAATTTTTTTTCAGTAAATTTGTACTTGAAACTCAAGTAATCCTGTGTTTTTCCTTTGTATAAGTAAAAAGTATTAGAAGAAAAAAACAATAAAAAGAAATTTATTTTAGAAAGCTGCATAAAAAAATCTTGAAATATTCTCTTTGCCTAGAACTTTGAATAAAAAATAGATTTTTTTTTTTTTGCAAAATCCGAGTAGACACTCTGAATATAAAAATGACACTGTATCGTGTATTATATAATTATTGCAATCGTGGGAGAAGCGTTTCGCATATATTAATATAGGAAAACACATCATGTATATACACGATTAATATCAATCTAATGTAGAGCTTCATGATGGATCGCATGTAGATATATTAAGACGCAAACATGTAAATGCGATCGGATTACCCGAAAGGGTGGAAACGGCGAGAAAATGCGCGAAATGTTTGCGTTTTCCTCCCGCGCGTGCAGTTGCATGTGACGCACGTACGCGTGTCCTTGAGGTCCTGCGAAATTGCGAAATTTGCGTGCGTTTCCGCACGCTTTACGCGTAATTAGCGACGAATAGTGACGATAATCAACGCTGTGCATCGCGCTGTGAGATGTGTAGAGAGAAAGAGAGAGAGAGAGAGAGAGAGAGAGAGAGAGAGAGATGCGTCGCGCGGATGCAAGAGCTCGAAATGATGGCTCGCATTAATTGTACCGAGATGAATGGCCAATGATTGGATTCCCGTCGATCTGTCCTAATGAAAATGTCGAAAACATTATACGCATTACCAGGAAAAGAGAAACATATCGCCTTCTCTGTTTCCATATTTTTCACGAATTATTTTATTATTTTTCATGACTTATTTATTGTTATGTCATTTTATTATTTTATTACTATTTCGCATTTTAATTTTTAATTATTATTTTTTGTTTCAACGATTTTATTATTATTTTATTATTTTATATCATTTTGTTGTATTATTTTTTACAAATTATTTATGATCATTATTTTATCATTTTATTATCTTATTATTCTCATTTATTATTATTATTACTATTATTATTATTGATATTGTTATTATTATTATTATTATTATTATTATTATTACTATTATTGTTATTATTACTATTAGTATTATTAATACTATTATTATTATTATTACTATTATTATTATTGTTACTATTATTAATATTGTTATTACTATTATTATTACTATTATTATTACTATTATTATTATTATTCTAATGTTTTATTTTTTGCGAATTATTTATTGACAATAGGATCGTTCAAACCACGATTGGCGAGTTCGCAAATTCATTATCATCGTTGAATTTTTTTCATCGAGGATTGTCGATCGATTAGAAGAATTTTCATTTCATCATCGCGCGAAATTAAATGATATCGTGGAATTTGTATTCCTCTGTCATCATCGAAATAACACGCAGCAATTCCCAAAGCAACAGATGATATTACGATATATGTAACGCGGACGTAGGCGCGATGTTACATATAGAACTACTTCCACATATACGAGAGGAACACTTCATACCTACGATGTATGCGTGTAGTAAAAAGTGAATGAGATCAATAATCAGGGATGTCATACATAAATGATTTCTCTTATAAATTATTCGCCGATTTCTCTCCTCGCCAAGTACCGTAGAATTTTTACAGCTGTACGAGACGAGAGTATCTTTCCGTGCAAATGCTCGTTCAATTGTATTAATGTAATGACGCAAAAGAGATGCATATAAACAGCAAAGTGAAATGATCCAAACGAGAAATTTATGGCCATTCGAGGAAATATCTCGATGCAAGAATTTATGTTTAACGACACTTTACATTTGCCAAGTGTCATATATTTATTCGAGTTACTTTATGTTCGATTAAATGTCGTTTCAATATTTTTAAAACAAAAACTTAGTTTTCCCAGGATCTTCGATCTTTTTTCGCCTCCAATGTAAATGATGAAAAGTAAAAAATCGAGGACCAAAATGACCGAAATGACGCATCATGAGAATGGTTCCTTAAAGAAACGGGCATTTTATTTTATTTTAAACAATTACGAGGGAGCGAGCTCTTTTAATTCGAATTTTTAACCGCGTCTTTTAATTCGAATATATTTTTCGTGACGATCGGATGCTGCATTTGTGTTAGATTGATTTCAACGGCCATATTTTCAGCTGTTGTGGCCTCGTCATATCGATTAATTGATATAACGTGAAAATGATGGATTAATCTTTTTTTTCTGTTCGTGACAGTAGTTATTGTTATATACCTTCCCTGTACTTTGCGCAGCTGTACATTGTGAACGCTCAGGAAGTCGTTCACTTCCGCCAGAGCCAGATCGACCGCTGGACCACATCGCTCAAGATCAAACGGGCTGTCGAGATGGGACGCCATAAGAACGCCCACATTGTATACCCGCAGAGAATTTCCGTAATCCACTGTATGCAGTCAGGAAGGATCAAAGGCATGAGTCCTTCGTATGCGCACGTTGATAAATATTTGAATAGTTAATTAAAAATAACACTTAAACGTTAAACGGAATTTTAAAGTAAATGCAAAGCGGGATAATCAACATAAATATTAGGATTCACGGGATACTAAGACTTGATGTTGCTTCGTCTTGTTTCGAAGTTTGAGGGACAAGATTAAAACAAGATTTTTTAATTAGTCGAGACGATATTAAAATTAAGAATTTCAATATTATTAATTTTTAAGAAATGCCTTTTCATAACGACTTTAACGACGAAATTAAATATATACAATGCTTTAGAAAGTAAACAAATGACATAATAATAACTATTTTAAATTATATTACAAAGATTATGTTAAATATTATTTTAAACAATCTTTCAGTTAGATAAAAATTAGATAAAAATTATTAATAAAATCGAAACAATACAAAACGAGATTGTTGCTATAAAAATTCACTCAAGATCAAGACACAAGATTTCGAAAATTTTTAATAATGATACAATATTTTTACGAATATTGTCTTGTGCAATTCTAATAAATAATTATTAGTATTCACATATTTAAGTAATATTTTCAAATTTTTGTGGTTCATTTCAAAAGCTGTTAAAGCATTAAGATGTATATGAAAAATCTTAAATATTCTGAGAAATAAAATATCGAAAAAAATTTAAAAATGTAGTTGAATAAACTTTAGTTGAATGAGATGTAAAGTAATATGAAATTTAACGACTGCAATCGTTGGTAATAATTTTAAAACTCGGATTTTTTTGCTCGAATTTAAACGAAAATTAAATTTGTCAGCACGTTAATTATGCGCGATTATGCTTAAGCGAGCGAGAGATATGTCAATGACGTGTCGCTATTATTCGTTGAAGAAATCACATTCGTTTTATACTCACGCGCGATTACACAGGACATCGAAAGGGAAAGAGGACATTGAATACTGAATTAGATGCCATGCATATCCAATGAACTTGTTCATCATCGAAATGAAAAAAAAATTCAAAAAGGAAAATCAATCAATCAATCAATCGATATGAAGATCAAAATACGCTTGCATAATCGCATTTATTGAATGAAAAAAATGAAGTAAATTGATACGTAATCATATCAAAAAATAAATATATCAAAATTATTTTCGTTATTTATATTAAATATATTATGCACTTTATAATGTATTAAAAATTTATTAATATATATTAAAATATATTTTAATAAATTTTTAATACATTATAAAGTATGTCTCTTATATAAATATATTATTTTAAAAAATCTTCCATAAAATAAGGCATACTTTTATTGAAATAATAGAAAATAAAAAATAATTTGTTTATAGACTCAAAAACACATTTAAATGATTTTCTTTAAGAGAATTATCCGATATTCTTGTGTATGCCAATTATATTGTATAATATATTAAAAACAATTATATAATTATACAATAAATTATACAAAATTATATAAAAAATAATAAATAAATATAAATATAAATAAATTAAATAAATTATAATAATAAATAAATTATATATAATAAATAAACTATAAAAATTATATAATTATACAATAAATTAGGAAAATAAATATACACTGTCTTAACAAAAAAAAATTTCGATGAAAAATACAAAAATACATATTTAAATAAAACACACATATGAGATTCTTGATGTCAAATAAAATTAAGATTGCGAATTTTTTTCTAGGACACTCGTGCGCATATTCTCACAATATTTCAACGAAATATTTCGTCAATAAACAAACATCTTACCACGCGATACATTCACGAGCCACGACACTTGCGAGGCAACGAGAATCGACAGTACGAGCGATCTCGTTTTCGCGAACATAACAGCAAGAGGACCCTGGAAAGACAAATCTACAGGTGGTATGTGACGAGGATCGCGTTAAAATAAAAAAAAAGAAAAACGGACGAGGCACGCACACATACGCACACGCACCGCTGAGCTACGTCTAAAGTTTCGCGGGGAAGGATTCACCCTTATATAGGGGTTGATAGGGGAGTCCCACGGAGTTGTGGCAACGCGCAATCCAACGCGCTCTCTCCGGAAATACACGATACAAAAAAAAAAGAAGAAAAATACCGCATACATTATATGCATCTCGTTCGTATTCTTTTTAAATTCAAATTTCATTTTTAAATTTTAATTTCATTAATAAAATTTTCAAATTTCTTCCATAATTTATTATATTCTTAAGTTCCTGAAAAAAATTTTTTAAGAGTCTATTATTTGTATTTATTTTAATAAATATAAAAATATAATATAATTTATATTTTTTTATAAATTTAAATTTGTATTTGTTTCGAAATTTATAGCGGGGACTAAATAAATTTATTTTTAGATCCTTTTCTCGGCGATGCTTTTCGTGTCCTCGCGAGATAAATGAAGATCGAAATCACTTTTCGATTAAAAGCGAAATTTCGTTATTCGATATCGCGCGGAAGAGAGGATCAATGTGCCAATTGTCGCGAATAAATACGCGGAATCTGAGCAGCGCTCGCATTTCGATCTCTGATAGTTGATATATCGTATGTACAATACGTTAGTGACATATAGGGTGTGTCGGGAATCATTTTTCCTTTATTGATTCTTTGAGCTGATTTTTCTTCAGTGAAATCGGATACAATTCGCATAATATAAGGGATAGAGATTCTCTGTACATATACGTAATACGCATGCCTAAAAAAATCAAAGATATACAAACCTGCATCGAAAGCACATCGATTTGAGAGGAGTCTGGGCGAACCTTTCAACAGAATGAAGTGCATTATAGCGTGCCAAGTTAAATCCTTGGGGGATTTTTAGGATATATAGTGATGATCCTGGGTATAGGGAGATTGTACAGCACGTGCAACGATGAAAGTAACGTAATCGGATTGATTTAAGGATGCCTCGTTGCTTTGTATCCACACTCGTTATCGAAAAAAAATTCAAACTAAATTCAAGCTAATTCAAGCTAATGTAATTGCTAATTATAAGATAAAAATATATTAAAAATGTATTAAAAATATAAGAAAAAATAAAAAAAAAATATAAGATTACATTTTTGACATAAAGTGTGATATATATATATTTTTTAACGCAATAATCGCATTATTTTTTATATAATCTAGGTATAAACTGCGCATTTATTTTATCTTAAGAGAATTTTTTTTAAGTCCCGAAAATTTTTGATAATTGATTGCATTTCTTGCTTGCTGCATTATTCATGATTAATTGACAATACATATATTTTTATTTAATAATAAAATCATAAATAATTATATTATCATAAATGAAATCATATAATTTTTTTATTATCACAAATAAAAATGTACGCATGTACATAAGCGATTATTATTATAATTGTTACATATAAACATTGACAGAGTTATTGCAGAATCGTTTGAGAAGCGTGCCTCCGCGATCGACCAATGAGCGACAAGGTCGCGCAGGCGCGACCAATCGTTATTTATCGAATTTGACTTATAGCGAGTCGCGTGACATATGTCATCACATTTTCGCGCGGGCTTCTGAGACTGCGTCTGTTTGCTTGCAAAATAACAACTTATAAATATTTGATGATATCTGAAGAATATCATCGAATAGAGATGACTTTATCGAAAGAAATAAAGCGTGGTAAACAATGGTATTTATAATTGCGATCAATATTTCATGAGAAATATTAGATATATATATTTGTTGTTTGAAAAATACGCAACACGCAATTAATATATTTCGATACGTAACCCTTTCTACGAGCTTCTGTTTTGGCAGTTATTCAATTAGACGTAATTATTATCATGACAGTAATTATTATTTCTTAAGCATCATATTTTCTATATAAAAAATAAGAAAATATGCGTATTTATTTGTAAAACGTTCTCTATTATTAAATCAGAAGAAATAAGAGAAAATATTATAATAAATATTATAATATTATTTTTCCAGTATCTATATTTTTAACTTTATATTCGTAAATTCATGAAATTTTCATATTAAAAATAAATAATATAAATTAATAATATAAATAAAAAATTAATAACATTTCGAAAAAAATATATAATTATTATATACAATTAAATAATTATATAATTATAATTATTATATACAATTAATTATTATATATAATATAACATCATTGAATTATTTGACTTGAAATGGTAAAACAAATTCACAAGTTAAAAGAATTTTTTTCAGATTGTTGAAGACACTCTTTTTCATTAAAAAATACAAAACATAAAAATTTAACCATATATTAGTTTATATATATATATATATATATATATATTATATTTTACATTTAATTTTTTTACATTTAATTACAGATCAGATAATTGAAACGATGAAATATGTTTTCTAGTTTGAAGAGAAAATCTATGACTTACACACATTCTTTGCGAGAATCTAATTCTCTGGCTAATAATAAAAATAAAAATAAAATAATAATAATAAAATAAAAAAATAAAAAAAATAATAAAATAAAATAAGAAAATAAAATAAGAAAATAAAAATAATAATAATAATAACTGTCATATATCTTGCATATTAATAATAATATGCTATCGAAATGATGATTACAATTTACGAACGCACGTGATAGGAAACGCGCGTGTTTCAATAATGTTTACATGTTTACATTTCGCGTTACGAAGAAACGAATAAATACGGCATAAATAAACAAACGTAACCATATCGCGAGAATGATATTACTCGTCTCCTAATCTCTACAGCCTACATTTATTGGCATCGCTTCTTCTGTGCCTCCCCTCGTCTCCTCTCTTCTTCCCTTCCACCTTCTTTCCATTTATGAAACGTGTGGAACCATGTCCCTGTATCTCCGGTTGGCTCGACGGTATCGTACGATGTTATTTTGCGAGGAAGCCAGCCAGCCACGTGTCGGGATGTGACGCATCGTATATGTTACTTTTGTATATAAGAATCGAGGCGTTTCGGGGCTTGCTTTAGTATCAACGATCGTTCGAGAACGTACGGTCGGTTCTCCCTGAATTCACACCAGTCTCGTCTCGATTACGTTAACGTCAAGTCGATTCGACGAGTCGAGAACTTAACTTTGAAAAGTTGAAAGAGACCAGGAGTTGATCTTCGTGGTTGATCTTACTTGATTTCTGCGAGAAAAATATAAAAGAGGATATTTTTTATGAGCTCTGCGATGTCTTTCAGCAGATATACGATTCATCGTCGAAAGTGTATTTTGTTAACTAGGTGAGTGAGTTAATTGACTCTCGTGTGTTTTTGGATTCGTAAGAAATTAAAGAGTATATAAATTAATAGCGCGTAGAGACAAAAAAAATTATTTATGAAATCAATAATATATTAAAGCGATGAGAAAGTTTTGAGACAAACGTATCGGATTTCCAATTAAATAAATCGAATCAATGAAACAATTGTGCGATTAATCAGACCTTCCGAGGACAATTTAAATCATCTCAAGTCTCGCACATGCTATAGTAAACACTAAACTATTTTTCGCGTGTCATCGCGTAAAATCAATTGCAATTGCGTAATTTTGCTAATGAGACTATCACGGAAATGCTATTATTATCGACTGTAAATACCATTAGTACGAGAATTGTTTACATCATCATCATATATTGATGTTATCAAAATATTGGACAGAATAATTGAATTAACATTATAATCTGCTGTAAAACCGTACAAATGCACATAAAATGCATGCGATTTAAACGTCAGATTCAGTCAAATTCGTGAAAAGAAGCGACATCACGCTCGACGCCTTACCTCATCGATCAGCTGATATTGACAGATCAGGTTAGATTGACAAGTATAGAAAATATGGCATCGTTTTAAGCGGTGATGCATAATTATTTGCGTATATTTTCTTTTTTCTCGTTGTAATATTCGGAATATAAGTCACTTATCTGTCTCGTTATAATAAAAATGTACTTGAAATAATTGCGAGGAAAATGGAAATACGAGGTATAACAGATGTGTCCACTATTCTTGATTTTTCTAGAATAGAGGTTAGGTTAATGTTTGATTTTAATTTTTTTGCTTTTAGAATTACGTAGGATTATTTATAGAAATTTATGATAAGAGGCTACTTATCACCCTCGAGTTGTTCCAAATACGATTAACGTTAAATATAAATCAATATAAATTAATATACTAGTTATATTGCTACAATAAATATATATTGATGCTTTTGTCTTTTATAGTTTATTTTTTATAAAAGAGAAAATTTAAAATTTTTGTTTATATTCTGTAAAAATAAAATCGAGTATTAAAAATATAAAGGTAAGATCAATACCAATGTAATTGTGTATGTTTACATCAAAACTGTGAAAAATGAATTTTTTTATTATTTATATTAATATTCGTTATATATTCAATATAAATTAATATATCAATTATATTGCAACAATAAATATTTATGCTTTTATCTTTATTTTACTTTAATATTTTTTTTTTGAATGAAAGAATTTAATTTTGTTTATATTCAAATATAATAAATAGAATCGAATACCAAAAATATAAAGATAAGATCAATATATATATGTTTTGTATCTGTTTATTTCCAACGAGAAATTATAAAAAATGAATTGTGAAAAAGCTTTTTATTAATTACAGACAACTTACGGATAGCGCAACTGGTAAAGATGCTGGAAATGTAACAAATATCACGAATAAACTTTTATCCTCCATAAATGATATAAAAAAAGTCAAAATGTCGATGCCGAATCAATGGAAACTCTTGTCACAATTAAAGGATTATTTGAATAAAAACTATGATAAAAATCAAGTTAATCTCTCCAAGGATTGGTTGGATATCTTGCAGAAATTAACTTACTCGCAGCTCGAAACAATACGAAAATTATCATCAGACTCTATTAAAACTATTAAAACTGATGCAAGCGAGACCTCAGATACAAAACATAAGACCTCAGATATAAAAGATAAAGAAAGCAATGATTCAGAGAATATAAAATTAACATTCATGTCTGATCAAACAGAATCTCTTGTAAATAATTCTACAAACATACAACCAAAAACGCAGCAGGTAATTATATATAAACTAAATCAAATAAAAAGTATCGATCTATTTTATATAAAAAATTAATTTTTATTCTTAGCAAACTAGTGAGCAAAGTATGCCTGATAATAAAATAGAATCAAAAGAAACCTTTATGGTGCCACAAATTCTCTCTACATTGTTTTTGAAGTTATCTCCCAAAAGTACACAAATAAAAACTACCAAACTAACTATACCAAAGTGGAAAGTTCATAGCAGTATTCCAAAGCATAGTATTGTCTCTCGCACGCGTCACGTCTTGAACAGTATCGTATCAGCCGAGTCAAATGCTTCAAAGTGGCGCAGAATCGAGGATTTATTGCTGCACATCGATCAGTATCCGGAGGCGAGACATTACGCTATCAAAGAGGGTGCTATTAAGATTTTATTGCGAATTCGTCAGAAGACGAAGGATGAACAAATTCATGGTATGTAAGAAGAAAATTTAGTTACAGTTATTTTACAGTTTGTTGTTATTGATGGTTATTCATAGCAATATTTCAAAACGTAGTATCTGATACACATCTTGAACAGTTCAAAATGATTTTTGTAGCATCTATTAGAGAGGCGCTGGCTGTAATGGGTTATATCGATCCTCCACCTGGTCGAGGCATCAGAATCTTGTCGATCGATGGTGGTGGGATTCGCGGAGTACTGGTTATAGAGATGTTGAAGAAACTGGAGGAGCTCACAGGAAAGAAGACATATGAAATGTTTGACTACATATGTGGCGTCAGTACAGGCGCCATTCTTACTTCTGTTTTGGGTAATTAGAAATCTTAAGCATTTGACTAATTTCTTAAGCATTAAATATAGATAATACATATCAAAACTATTAACTTTTTCTTTATATGTGTATATCCAAACTAACATATATGTCATCTATACATGCAGTATTACCAAAGGATGCTTTGGAAGGTAAACTTTTGATTGGTTTACAGCATGTACTGCCTGCAATTTAGTTCAGCATAAATGGAAAGTCTCATGAAATTACGTTTATCACGAAATTTATTCTTTCACTTCTTATTGCAGTGGGACACAAGAGAAAATCATTGGACGAAGTTTCGGGATTATACAAAGAGCTGAGTACCAGAGTGTTCACACAGAGTGCTATAAAAGGTACAAGCAGTTTAGTTTGGAGTCATGCTTATTATGACACTGCACTATGGGAACAATTATTAGAGGAGCATATTGGCGATAAAATTCTTATTAAAACCACGCGAGATCCAAAAGCACCAAAGGTATGTTTAGTATAACATTGACAGAGTGTCTGTCTCTGGAAAAATGGAAAATCTGAGGAATTCTCAGGAATTATTTTGTAAAAAATCTTTGGAAAAATAATGGAATTCTTTATGGAATTTATTGGAACTCAGAAATTTTTTTTTTTAATTCTCTTTGATATTTTTACTTTCTATTGTAAATAATTGGTAAAGACCACACACACACAAGTGAATTATATATTAATATGTATTAAAATATATTAAAAATGTGTTAAAATATATTAAAAATATATTAAAATATATTATAAAATATATTAAAATTAAAAATTTAAAATATATTAAAAATGTATTAAAAATATATTATATATTTAAAATATATGCATCCATTTCTAATATTTATTATCGATCTTAACTATTTTAACAAAATATTGAATGTGCAATATATATATCCTTTATTATAATTTTTAGTGAAAAAAAATAAGAATGTTATACAATGATGACAAATGAAAAATTTTTATCTTACAAAAATTATTCATTTGTATTCAATATATTACAGATTTAATGCAAATGAAACTTAAGAGACTTTATTATTATTTAACTTAAGAGAATTTGTTTTTTTAAATATGAAAAATATTAAAAAACGCCTAATAAAAAAATTTACTTGGGAAAGTTAAAAAAATCAAAACATTTAAAATATTTTCTTTAGCTGAAATATTCTGTACAAATATATCTGAAAGGTCAGGAGGTTGCAAGATTTGAATAGACACTAGTTGAACAAAAAAAACTCTTTGAATGGAATGTATAAATGTATGAGGTATATGTGGATAATTTAAATATAAAAGACCTTTTTTTTTTGTTTTTAATTCTCAAAAGACCGACCTTGAATTTTTAGTTTTCAGCAATATCCGCTGTAGTGAATCGCGGGAACGTCATGGCTTATGTATTTAGAAATTACACGTTACCGCACGGAGTGGAAAGTCAGTACATGGGATCTCATAAATATAAATTATGGGAAGCCGTAAGAGCGTCAGCTGCGGCACCGAGTTACTTCGAGGAATTTAAATACGGCGAACATCTTCATCAGGATGGCGGTACGCTGCGCAATTACTTCAATGCAAGATTGCGTTCAATAAGATTTTCGAAGTATTATCGAGAATGATTGTAATCATCGTTTGCAGGCATTCTAGTGAACAATCCATGCGCCGTGGCGATTCACGAAGCCAAACAGCTATGGCCAAATAATCCAATTCAGTGCGTTATATCATTCGGGACTGGTCGAATCCCACATCATATTCATGAGAATGAATCTATGGTGGTCGAACTTTCGAGCTGGAGAGAAAAATTCTACAAAATTTTGGACAGCGCCACTGATACAGAAGGTAGCGTTAATAACAATATAAATATATAAACGATTGTTGGCTCATAAATTATTTTGAGAAACAAAAAAATTGAAAAAAAATACAATGTTAAACTTGATCCTAATATCAATTTTTCAGCTGTGCATACGATGCTGAATGACCTGTTACCTGATCATATCTACTTTAGATTTAATCCCTACTTGACGGAAATGCTATCAATGGTGGAAATTCGACCTGAAAAGATCAGTCAAATGGAACAGGATGCAAGAATGTATATTCGTCGAAATGAAGAGAAATTCCAAAAGGCTGCTATCGCTTTGCTGGAAAAACGACGGATCCAGCAGAAAATTGTTGATTACATTACGCTACAAAAACAATTATTGGCTCCATAAAAAGGAATATATTTCATATATTGATGTGCATTTCACAATGCAATCTGCAAATATCATGTGGATATTTATAGTACAAACTTCTTATCTCTTACATGCCAATTTGAAACTTTTTAATTAATGCTCCTTGCTTTAAATAGATAATAGTATAATAGTTGTATATTTTATAGTATTCTGATGTGTAGCACTTTTTTGCTTGTAATATCTTTTTCGTAACTTCTTATAAGATTTTCGTTTAAAATAATTAGTAAGATAGTATTCTACAAATGAGAGAAACTTATCTGAAATCTTGATACAAAATCATTATTAGTATAGATATTTGACTGTGATACACTTTGTGATGCTTGACTTAAAATACAATTAAAATTAATCAGTATAATTTGACATTTAGTGTAACTTAACATTTTGTTATATGTTTTGCAGAAAGATGTAAGCTCCTCAATATCATAGAAACAAAATGATTTCTTATCGAAAATATTTCGATCAATTTATTAGAAAGTAATAAGATTAAGTATTCTATGTTTCATATGCATTCTCCTTTATTGTAAATATTGTACTAGCATTGTAAATGTGTGTACTAGCAAATCTTTTCAATAAAAATAAATAATATGAAATACGAAATATTAAAAAAAATTATGAGTTGCTTATTTTAAATATTATTTAAAAAATAATTTATAATTTTCTACTATATATATAATAAACAATTTTTTTAATAATATAAAAATTAAATTCTTTCTAATAATATCTACTCAATAATCTTTCTAATTAATATCTATTTATCTTATTTGTTTAGTACGCAATTTTATATTCAAAATGTTAACTAAAGGAGAAAAGGATATTTGGGGCTGATTTCACAAGTTGCGAAAGATCTGAGCGTCGAATGCTTATTGGTCAGGCCATTGAAAATAAAGTCCTCTGATTGGTCAATTGTGTTAGTTATCTTAGGCACCGGCCGATATGACTGGCTGTGTGCAAATGAATCTTTCCCTCTGGAGCATCACTAGTCACAACACGTGGTTGATTCCCACTCTTCCCGCTTCCGTTTCTGAAAGCTTATGTACGATTTTTCGAGGTTTTATAATTTTTAATCCAAATATCCATTCAATCCGCTTAAATAAAGACACGTTCAAAGAATTGCGACTTTTCTATCGATTTTAATATTAATTAATTATTACATTTTCTCATAATTAACACGTATAAAATATCTGCAAAAATGATTGTTTCTTTTACTGAGTTTACTTAACCTCATCAGTTGATTTATGCCATAGTGTAATTTTTCTAAAATAATCGATTATCATTACAGATAGAAGCAAATAAATCCAGAAAATGGCCAAGTCGAAGAATCACACAAATCATAATCAGAGTAAGTAATACAATTTTATGATTAATTGTAAAAGTCATGTTTCTAAAATATTGAAGTATCCTAACCAAGATGTGTATGATTTTTTAACAATTTCTTAAAATATTAAGATATTAAGTGCAATAAAATATATAATATATCTCACAAATTTTGAACAAATCTTTGCCGATTGTTAATTTTTATTTTTTCGTAGATCGTAAAGCTCATCGTAATGGCATCAAGAAGCCTAAAAGGTACAGACACGAATCCACGCTTGGTGTAAGTTTTATATCAAAATGTTCTATTATGTCTTTATATATTTAATATTTTATATTTCCTACAATACTTAATCAAATCAAAATTATCTAAAATATGCAAAATAGTATTTAGTAAAAAATACAGAGTAGTTGATATTTAATGTAACTTATTATGTGATATTTATTTTTAAAAATTAAATTTCATATTTATTTATTTTAAAATTACATCTAATCTTCATGTCATTTATTTATTTTAAAATTAAATCTTATTTTCATCTTATCTTTATGTCATTTATTTATTTTAAAATTAAATCTTATTTTTTATGTTTATATTTTTTAGATGGACTTGAAGTTTCTGAGGAATCAGCGCTTTGCCAAGAAGCATAATCTTAAACCAAAAGCTCAGTTAAAGAGGGCAGAGCAGCGCAAAGCTCTTCGTGAAGCTAAGAATAAGAAATAAATTTGTAAACTATAATGTGATTTTAAAATATATTTAAAAAAACAATCTCTTTTACCCCCTACATTTCTGTATCTTTAGTTTTATATCTTTATACGATTCATTCTAGATAAAATTTACGTATGTATATATAAAGTAACTTTGAAACGTAAATTTTGTAGATATAAACCCTAACAATACAAATGTTCAAAAGATGTCCAAAGACCATCAAAAGCATATCCAGGAGACAAAATATCCTTTCACTGTCCTCTAGATATTCTATGGACATCTTTTGGACATGGGTGTTGTTAGGGAAAAGAAATGACTTGAAATATCATAGATCTTATACATTATTCATTGTTTTGTATATACTTTATGTGGTTTAGTATCTTCATAAAATTTACAGTTATATCGAACCAATATGGCCGCAAAACAGGTTGAAGTAGAAACGTGCGATTTTCTCACGAAATTAAAAATAAATAATTTGACAAGGCCGAAGAGGATTCTATTGTTTAGCGGCAAAAGAAAGTCTGGAAAGGATTACATCACCGATAATTTGCATCAAAGGTATTATCTACAGTATATCTATAGTATTTTTTATTAAAATAGTACAGACACTATACAATAAAAATTTGATACAAAGTAATATATATATATTTTTTTAAAATAAAATCACACATATATTAGAAATATATTTTTTTAGCTTTTATTTAGAATTGTTTGTTTTCACAATAAAAATAGAAATAATAACTTGAGTAAAATCTATATTAATTTCAGGATTGGCTCACAAAGGAGTATAATTATACGATTATCAGGACCCATAAAAACACATTGGGCGAAATCTTTGAATCTTGATATCAATCAATTACTGGGAGATGGAGAGTACAAGGAAAAATATCGACATGAGATGGTTAAGTGGGGAGAGGATATGCGAAGGAAAGATTATGGCTACTTTTGTCGTGCTGCTATTGATATGTATGATGGTACAGCGAGCTCTTTATTATAGTTAAGATATACATGAAAGATTTAAATTTTTTTACAAAACAATGCATCTAAGTAAACATTTTTTCCACAGCATGGAATAAGTCAGTGTGGATAATAAGCGATATCAGGAGAAAAACTGACATCAAGTGGTTTATAGACAATTTTGGAGATTTATGTAAAAATATACATATAGTTTGCTCTGAAGAAGTTAGACAGAAACGTGGCTGGATCTTTACAACAGGTAAAGAAACAAAAAACCACAATATAATAATTTCAATGACTCATATCCTTGAAAATAAATCACTAATCGTATCAATTATAATTATAGGTATAGATGATTCAGAAACAGAATGTGATTTAGACGACGTGAATAATTGGGATTTATTGTTGGAGAACAATAACAATAGCGATATAGAAGCTATACTGCAACAGTTATTAGGACTAGTTAGTTAGCAGAACTTTTTTTATTCTGTCAAATGCACAATAAACAATGTTTTATTACTTTGTTTCCTTGAGTGATGAAGTTTTTATAAGATTATTATTAATAGTCTAATAATATTTATATATATTTTATAAATAATAATTATAGATGATTCAGAAACAGGGACGTGATTCATATACATGAATTGTAAACGATCTTAAAAATTGTTAAGCAAAAATTGATTGTTATTATTCATTAAAAGACTGCAAGTCACTGCAATGTTAAAATTATTGTTTTCTTTAAATAAAAATAAATATGTTGACCGTTTTCTATTTTAGTATTTTTAGAAACTACTCAACTGATCACGAAACACATCATCCTAAGCTTATTCTTAGCTTTTTGCAGGCTTGCAAAAATCAGAAAAAGAGATAAAAAAATAGAAGATAAGAAAAACAAATAAAGCTAAAAATAACAAATAAAAAAATATAATAAATAAAACAACATAGCTCAATAATTGAAAATAACATGGCTCCCGTGATCTGTGATGCCACGTTCTCAATGTCCATAGAGGGAGTATCGCTTTCAAAGATTACCTCAAAGCAGGTGATGACATCTCTCAGTCTTCTCTCTGTTAGTGCTAATGGTTGGAATCATATGTGCGGATAATATGATTTAACTGAAAAATTCTTGATTATGATAAAGTGAAACCTGTGACAATTTTTTATCTTTTTTGCAAGATAGTTTTTGAGAAAGTGTACACATCGCACCCAATATCTGTTTTGAAATAATTTTAACAAGATACATCTGATCAACAACTGTCAAGTCATTGTAATTATTAGTTTAATTTATTATAATTATTGTTATTTGTAATTATTATTACATATAATTATGTTTAAACAAAACTTTATAATATTTACACTTTATAATTATTATTACGTGTAATTATGTTTAAACAAAACTTTAATATTTTTATATTTTTGGCACATATTAATTTTTTATTTTCATTTTCATGTCTGCATCTGGGATAAACCTTTGGTACAATAATATCACACTTTTGGTTCTTATCCTTGCATAATCACATGTTAAAAATATCAATTAATTGATAAATAAAGTCCATTGAAATAATGGAGCACACAATTCCATCTGACATCCTTGACGATCTCAGCAGGTTAGTTCCTGTAGAATCTTAACTTATAAATATCTTAACACTGACATAGTTTAATCGTATGTATTTTTAGAGTACAATGAGAATTTATAGATACATCATCCTTGTTTTAACTTTTTCCTTGCAGTCGATTCATCATTAATGTCCCTGAGGAGGAGAGGAAGGACTTGGTGCGAATATGCTTTCAAATCGAATTGGCCCATTGGTTTTACTTGGATTTCTATTGTACGGAGGAGAATCCTAAACTGAGGTCATGTAATATGAAAGAATTCGCCACTCATATATTCCAGCACATACCTTTTCTGAAGCCACATGTGCAACACATTGATGCTGTTCTTGAGCAGTGGAGAGAGTACAAGCAGAATGTGCCAACATTTGGAGCGATTGTGTTAAATGAGGACATGACCAAGGTGTTGCTGGTGCAGAGCTATTGGGCAAAGAACAGCTGGAGTTTCCCTAAAGGAAAAGTGAACGAGGACGAGGAGCCTTTTCTTTGCGCTATTCGAGAAGTGTTGGAGGAGACTGGTTTCGATATATCTAATCTGATAGATAAAAACGAATATATTGAGTCCGTAATAAACGATCAAGTAGTGAGATTGTATATCATCTCGGGTGTGCAGAAGGACACAAAGTTCCAGCCGAAAACGCGGAAGGAAATAAAGAATGTTGAATGGTTTTCTGTGGCAGATCTGCCTAATACAAAGAAAGATATGACTCCTAAAGTAAAAATTGGCGTTGGTCCAAATGCATTTTTCATGGTTGTACCATTTGTAAAGTAAGTTATAATCGAGTAATCAATCTCATTAATATATCTCTTCTATATAAAATTCATATTTATTGAAAAATTGTTACATATGTATTTTAACAATAAATAAACAACGAAAAGTTGTATACATAATATAATAAATAAATAAATAAATTCAAATAAGAAAGCTAATGAGAATCAAGTGCAGTAACTAAGAAATTAATTTTTTTAATTGTCAAAAATTATTTCAATCCTCTTTTGCAGGATTTTTGTTTGTCCATTTTGAGTAAAAAAAAATTTTATTGAAAATAATCCAAGAGAAAGTCATTTGACAAATAAATAATTCTCAAAAAAATAATTAATTTTTTAGTGCCTTAATTACTACACTTGGCTCTAATCTCGGTCTATTTCCTATTTGAATTTATTTATTAATATTGCTCTTTCTCTTATCCAGACGAATGAAACGGTGGATTCAAGAGAAACAGCAACGTATAAGAAACGCCACTATGACTACCATTCGAAGACAAAGGCATAAATCGTTGGGAGATGTCGAGACAGTTTCGAAGAGCAAACGACAACAAACACTTTTCCATCATTTTTCTACTTGTCCATCACAAGTAGGTCCTTCACGTATCTTTATTTCTCATTTTATGCTCTATAGATTAATTCTCGCTCCGTTTACAGAGTGAAGTTCCAGACTTTAAGATTAGCCGTCAATCAAACATCTCTCCAGCTCGTAATCGTCGCGGTACAAGTGACAATAAGAAGGACATTCTGTCGAAAGCAGCTTTTAAACGCAATCTATTTGGAGATCACGAAGAAATTCAATCGCAGGGTCTCGCTAGACACTTGATAGACAGTCCTGCCCAATCGTGCTCATTTTTAATCGATCCTGCGATCCAGTCGATCAAGTACGATTTAAATCACAAAGCGCAATCTTGGGAAGAAGTAAAAGGTAACTCACTAGTTAAAGATGATCTCTCTTCTATTTAGCTTAAAATCCCGCTTAGAAGAATATATGCTATAAATAATTTAATATCTAAATTATATAAATAATATGCTTACCCCTTCTAATATATATTTCAATAACAATCCTCGATATTATTATTAGTACTGCATGAAAATTGTTTTTATCCAGATTGTCGCAAGAAAAGCCTACCAGAAGGAAATATCAAGGCGTTATTGTTTGGAGAAGCCGCACGCAAATTGCAAAAAGATTTTACAACTATCTCGCCGCTTTCTTTTGTAAATCTGGAACACGACAGTTCCCCGCTTTTAACGAAGAATTATATAGATTATCAAGATCCTTTTGCTGCTGAATTTTCCCTAGAGAGTTGGACGAACTTTAAATTTGATAGACAAGAAATAATGAAAACTCTGGAATCGCTATGTATATAATAATTCACGGAAAAATGGATTATCAAAGTAGAAGTGTAGATATTAATCTAGGAGAGCAGGAACTTTCTATTTCTGCAGATTATGAGAAGTTATTGCACGTTTAAAACGTGTCGTTATTTCTAATTATCATTTAATATACTCAGTTACTTCTAATATCGATTTAAATTTGAATTAGTTTCAATTTTTGATTTCTATTGTATATACTTTCATTACTTTATATACATACTGTATATATATTATCCAATCATAAGCCTTTATCCTGCAAGGCTGTAAGATGATGACAAATACAAATTCATGCACTTTGAATTTGATACTATATGTAAACTGATTACGAAAAAAATCTTTCGGAAAGAAGCAAAAATATGTTGCTTTTATTCATGGATATCGCGCATAAGATTTTAAAAGCATCTTCTATTTGAGATTTGGAGTAGAATCTGTTGCTTTTTATCCAAATCTTGGTAATTTAGTAATTTCAGTATGATAAAACAACTTTAAGAAACAGGTTTCTTAAATCATGTCATACAAGTAATGGTGATAATCCATTTATAATAGAAATAATATAACTATAGAAAGGCGATTACAGCGCATAACTAATATATTGTACATTTTGGTTTTGATATCAGCACTTGCTGAATATTGTTATAGTCTTTCTTTTTTTCTTTTTTTTAGCGAATTGACGTTAAATTAGCATTAATTAAAGTAACATCTATTAACGTATGATGTATTTGAAGAGAATATTGAGGACGATTATCAGGATACAGAGTATTAGCACAATTTGACCGATAAAATAGAGTACTTTTTCAAAGACGTGATTTCCGGTCTGCACACTTTTGACAATTTCGTTATTCAATTCAAAGACTATTTTACTTTCTTCGATAAGTTTATTTTTTGTGTCCTCGTCTAATGTGTCCGCGATTCTATTCATGGATTCGCGTAAATCGCTCTTCAATTGAAATATACTGTTTTGTCCAAAATCTGTAATGCTGTTACCATCATTCGATGATGATGCTTTAAAAGGCGAGATCTTTTGCATGAGCTGCCGCTTTTTGCGCAGAATAATACCGCCGCTAAGAAGACCCATGTAAAGATGATAAATGTATGCCATTAATAGAGTAGGATCCGTATCTTCTATTTCTCTCAAACGCATCAGATATTTGGTGACGCTATCTCTGAAACAGTGAAATTATTTGTGAAATCAAAAGATTTAAAATATTTTTTTTTTATAATAGTTAAACTATTATCAACTGTGAAAGACTGACATTTGTATTATTATATTGTAAATGGAAGAAAACAAATTATGTTTTCATAATTGCATATGTATTGTATCATACATGATGTATACCTAGGACTATAATTCTTCCTCCACCCTTTCCCCAAGTAGTGATCAAGATCCCGCTCAAAAGCTTCTGTACGTTGAAGTTCGCTGAGTGGAAGCAATCCAATTTTGGTGTTCCTTAATCTAATCATTGCACCTTCTAGGTAGCGAAAGATCTCGTAGAAAACCAGAAGCCCATCAGCCCATACAGAATCATCGAGAAACCCTAGTTGGAGTATATAAGACCGTAATACAAAGCTGGGATTATAGTCATCGCAATAATATAACAATTATAATAAGAATATTTTCTTTACTATGAAAGACGCATGCAAATATAAATCTACATAAATATTTAAAGCATTTATGTAATCACTCAATGTCAAGTAATTAGGTCTTTATTATTTATATACACTGTCGACACATTTGTCAAGACTTGTGAAAGATTTTTAAAAATAAGTAATAATTGCTGAAAATTACAAGCAACATAAGAATAGAAATAAGAAAGATAAAAAGAGAGAGACTAAGATAAAAAAAGCAAATGTTTACGATACTTTTATCATCTCGTCAAATCTTTTGCGCAGTCAAGTATGATACAATTAATGCTGACGCATCCAAATTAAAACTCCAAAATTTACAATGTTCCAAGGAAAGTTGCTGCGATTTTTACCAAATGCCAATTTCGCGTTCACCAGAGCATCGCTGATCGCGTGAACCCCTTTGGTGGACCTTGCCATTTTCTTGCAAAAGTTCTCCTCTCCCTTGCTCGACATTTCGGCGGCGCCGGGGATATAACGGGTGTTCGAAACAAGAGAGACTTTTATCGCGTTTTCGTCGAGATCCCGTGGAATCGTCTCGTTTCACATCGTCGAAATGTTAACTTCCCGCGCGTTTCCTCGGGTTGTCACGTGAAAATTCTGCCGTGGAAACACCGCGCTCATAACATCGACACCCGTCATCGGCCGCCCTTGCGCACTGATAACTGCGGTCACGTGTCTGACAATCACGTGACAACTTGAGACATCGAGGGATGCGAGATATCGAGATATCATCATCGGCGCGAAATCATTTCTGTCTCGCGGTCTTTATTTTTTTTTGTATGTTCCTGTACTTTTTCCTTTTAATTATTATAAATTTTAGTAATAATAAGACTATCGTTAATTATTTTTCTTATACATTTTGAGGCATGGAAAATGCGACAAAGCTCAATTGAACAACATTTAAGGCTAATATTACATTTGTCGTACGACAAATTTTTTTAAGCACATTGATTGGTTGCGAGATAATAATTTTTTGATTCTTCAGAAACTTTCTATTCTGTAGATTAATTAATATGTTTAAAAAATTTGTCGTACAACAAATGTAATATTAGCTTAATAGCGCTAAAAACTAACTAAGAGAAGGGAAGAAACAGAAGATAGTTTGAGGCAAGGATAAGGAAGGAAATAAAAGAGGAGGTGAAGGGCAGAGAGGAGTAGACAGATTAGGAGAAAAGGATGGGGAAGGAAAACGTGGTAGGAGAAGTTGGATTGTAAGAAAATAATGAAAAGTAAAACAAATTCTCTGTTACAGTTAAGCAGTTGATAAAAAAAGAAGAAAATGAACTAATGATAATTGGGATTTAGAAAGAAGAAGGAAGAAAACCCTAGCGAAAATGAATATTCGGAGCGTAAGTCGAATGTAAGGAAAGAGTAACAGAAGCTCCTAAGAAGCATAAACTGAAACGTCGAAGCGTAAACGAAGCTTTTAACTTCGTTTACGCTTCGACGTTTCAGTTTACGCTTCTTAGGAGCTTCGTTTACGCTTCTGTTACTCTTTCCTTACATTCGACTTACGCTCCGAATATTCATTTTCGCTAAGGGATGCATGCTTTCTTAGCCTATATATTTAAGAATGAAATGTAAAAAGAGCCATTCCTTTCCCCCAGGAATGGAGGAAAGAATAGAAAGAAGAGGAAGAGCAAAAGGGAGAAGGAAAAAAGGAAATTTAGGGAAAGAAGAGAAGAGGAATTCAGGAGGAAAGCAGAGGATAGGCGTGAGGGAGAGAAGGATTATTAGAATGTAAAGGGTCGCAGGGTCTGCAGGGTTGCCAGGTCTAGTTTTTGACTTATACGTATTGTATTGTATGTGATGATGTAATAAGCTCAAGAGGAAGAGTCAAGAGCTTATCTATAGATAATTTTACTTTTGAATTATCGCGAAATATATAAATTGCTAATAATATGACTGCGTATATGACTTAATAGATTTTTTTATAAAATTAAAAATAATAAATTTTTATGAAAATTAATTCGCAATAAAAGAAAATACATATTTGGCACACATTTATTTTACAATCAAATGATTTATTTGATAATTAATGATAAAGAATTCCACAATTTAGGATTCTTTATATTTCATAGAGAACAAGATTTTAATATTATCTGTTATGATCTTTATTTTTCCTGTATATTCTTCGTACTCTTTTTCTTTAAATTCTAATAACATAAGTCTATCGGTTTTTATACATATATTTATACATATTATTTTACATATTATATATATATATATATATATATATTAAATTTTTTACATTATATTTAAATTTTTTTACAATAAATTTTCATTATACATATTTAAAATATAGAAAATGCGATAAAGCGCAACTAAATAATATTTTAATGGCATCAGACAAATAACGCGATTTACTTTAATTACTTCTGCGTTATAATTATATAATGTTAATGAATCAAAATTTTTTAGTTATATATAGAATGAGTAATATAATTGCTTTTTATATCGTATAGATATATATATAAATTGAAAAAAAGAAGAGAAAAAGATATCCGTGCGAGTACGGGATTTAGTGAAAAATACATAAAATAATTTCACTTCCGAATTGAAATAAATAAATTGCAAATAATATAATTATGCACTTAATAGATTTTTTTATTAAAATTCATTCGCAATAAAAGAAAGACATATTATTTAGCATACAATTAAACAACTTACTCCGGCAATTAATGGCAAAAAAGCTATATTTTGAAATATTTCTAAGATTTTACAATAAAAAATTTTAGTTCTATCAGCTTTATTGATGTCTTCCAGTGACGCGATCTATTATCGTTTGCGTTAACACCCTCTGTGCCACGTTTCGAGCCAAATTCGTCAGTTGATCTTGTATACCAGGACGTTTAGTGGTGGTTATATAATTTTGATAACCTTCAGGATAACGTCCTCCTTGAGGATAACCTTGTGGATAACCTTGTGGATAACCTTGTGGATATCCTTGTGGATATCCTTGTGGATATCCTTGTGGATAACCTTGAGGATAACCTTGTGGATATCCTTGATTTGCATATGGAGGACGTTGATTATTATATGGATTCCCTGAAGGAGGATATCCTGCATTTTGAGACGGATAATTACCGCGATACGACGGATTTCTTTCCGGATATACTGATGACTGTGAATTGCTTGGATAGCCAGCATTTACAGTACTAGCATCAGTTCGTCTAATAGTTTGTTCGTTTCCAGAATTACTCGGATATCTCGAAGAATCGCTGCTTGGATAACCAGAACTGCCTCTGGATGGATAACCAGATGATCCACTGGAAGGATAACCGGACGATCCACTAGAAGGATAACCGGATGATCCTCTGGATGGATAACCGGCTGATCCACTGGAAGGATAACCGGACGATCCACTGGAAGGATAACCGGACGATCCACTGGACGGATAACCGGATGATCCTCTGGATGGATAACCGGATGATCCGCTGGATGGATAACCAGATGATCCACTCAATGGATAACCGGATGATCCGCTGGATGGATAACCGGATGATTCGCTGGACGGATAACCGGATGATCCGCTGGACGGATAACCGGATGATCCGCTGGACGGATAACCGGATGATCCTCTGGATGGATAACTGGATGATCCGCTGGACGGATAACCGGATGATCCTCTGGATGGATAACCGGATGATCCGCTGGATGGATAACCAGATGATCCACTAGATGGATAACCGGATGATCCGCTGGACGGATAACCGGATGATCCACTAGAAGGATAACCGGATCGGGGTTGATTCGTCGTCGACGTTGAATCAGAAGATCCGTAACTTGGATAACCACCATTACTAGGATATCCAGAGCCAGATGGATATCCAGAAGATTTAGTAGTTTGGCTGTTCGAGTTTTTAGAGGTATCTGAAGAATCACGTATTTCTGCTTCTGTTTGATGACCAGTTTCTCGTTTTGGAACTATTCGTATCTCAATTTCGTCCTCTGCATAATAATATATGATGATGATGATGATGATAATAATAATAATAATAATAATAATAATAATAATAATAATAATAATAATAATAATAATAATAGCAATAATAATAATATATTATAGTAAAATAATAATAGTAAGAATAATAATAAATACTTAAAATAGCAATAATAATAACATATAATAGTAAGATAATAATAGTAAGAATAATAATAAATACTTAATATTTAAAATTAAAATTAAATGTTAATAAATTATTTAATCGTATAAAATTATATCTTTGTAAAGAAACATTATTTTTATTACACTAAAAAAAAGTAATGTTGAATTAACAACATCAGTGTAATTGGAATTTATTTTATTAATTCAATAATATTTTTAATCAAATCAATATACCATATATTGATTTGATTAATGATATTATTGAATTAATAAATTCCAATTACACTGATGTTGTTAATTCAACATTATTTTTTTTTCAGTGTAAAACTTGACATTTATCATGCATATATGCGTGATTTGTACAACCACATGCATTGCGAATGTATTTTACAAAACATGTTAAATAAACAGATGCAACATACAAAAATGCAACAGATAAAACATTAAATAAATAGATATTATATTTGTGAGGAAAAGCTCTGAAGAAAAAGCATTTATTTAAAAAGTACAACAAAATCTAGCTTCAATTTTCGGTCTTATTATTGCACAAGAAAAAAAAATTTCGAATAAAAATATTATAAAAATTCACTGTGATAAAAAGTAACGGATAGTTAAAGGAGATTATAAAGCATGAGGAGATATCCTATAATGAAAATATGCTTTTACTTAGAATCGAAAATGTTTGCAAGTTCTATTAGATTGTTAAAAAAATATTTCTTCTTTGAGAAAACAAAGTTGCTGGACAATAACAATGATTATAACAATTCTTATATGCACATGCAATGCGCAAAACTATGCGTGCATATTGCTTAAGTAATAATCGAATAATTAACTGACTTAACTAAAATATCAATATTTAATTTATAATTTTCATAAAATTGATTTCATCAATGTGATTGATTTTAGCAAAATTACATGGATCTTAAACATTGAATTAAATTTATGAAAATAAATTTGCTTCAATTCAAATCTGAAATTGCACAATCCAATTGCTAATATTGTGCGACAGTTTCTTTCTATAAATAATTTATAAAAAAAAGTTTAATTTTTAAAAAATCAGCAAAATTTATATTTTATATTAAATCAAAATTATTTATAATTTTACATATTTTGGCTATTTAAAGTAAAAAAAATTTTGTCTTATCTTCTTCTAGGAAAATATACATTTTCTGGAAACGAATTATTTAATTAATTAATTCTAATTTAATTGAAAGTTCGATTTAACGATTTAATAATACTTAAATATTGAATCAATCAGTTTATAGAAACTGTAATTTCCAGCAGAAATGCAATCTTAATGTTATAGAAATATGCAAAACTTTCGTTTATCAAACCATATATAAATGAATATTTATTTCAATTATTTGTAGTCAGTATATTACATGTACTGTCTCTATTATAACAAGACTAATTGTATAATCTCATATATGTAAATGATGTAAATATCAATTGGCACCCGTTTTACATTAACATTATTAGTAGTAGTATAGATAATTAGTATAGATAAAGGATAAATGACTTTTAGCCAGAAAATGTCCAAACTCTGTTTCCATTACTATCCACGTGAGTATGAGTCTGATAATAATTATTCCTTGTTGGATGAGGCTGAATTCTGCTGGTAGGTCGAGGACGGTCATCGCCAAAGAGGCGATTGAAAATGGAACCGTCACCTATGGTATTCCTGGAGCCGGAGTGGCCGTTAAATCTTCCCCCGTGTGACGAAGATCTAGGTGGAGGCGATAGTGGAGCTCTTGGTGTCGTTCGATATGACGGGATGGAACCACCACCTATGGTATTCCTGGAGCCGGAGTGGCCGCTATATCTTCCCCCATATGACGAAGATCTAGGCGGCGGCGATGGTGGAGCTCTTGGTGTCGTTCGATGTGATACTTGGTCTAATCCCGGAGGCAATGCTGTTGAATCACACGATGAGAAAAGGGACTGATACAAAAGGCAAGATCTTTTGTGTTAAAATCTCTGCTAGTTATTAACTGACTGTTCCTTGTAACAAGATAATAGACGTGATACATAAATCGTACGGTTATTATATATATTATTATATATATTATATATTATTCTTAATAACTTCTATAATTTAAGCTACTAATCGAGGTTCACAAGAAATAAATCAATAATAATGGGGATGGCCAAGAACCTAACGCTGTACTTTGTGCGTATAATTATTTAATATAATAAAATAAATCAAACGAAGCACATGTGATTACAGTGCCTAATGTTGACAAACGTTTCGACCCATTCCGGGTCCTTTTCAATGTCACAAATTGATATTCGAACGAAGAATTATCGATACATTTTTCTACGATATGTTAAAATGTTCTAAAATGTTCTAACATATCGTACACGGTAAAAAACATTTTGTATTTCTGTTGAAATTTTCTCGTGTAAAAATTTTTGTGTTAAATTTTTAATATACTTTTATGTTAATGTAACATATTATCGTTGTGTTATTTTGACATTTCTGCGTTGAGTTAATATTTACCGTTTCTAAGAGTTAAAATAACACAATTAATATGTAAATGCACGAATTTTTGATGAAATAAGTTATATGTTAAAATGAACAGATAAGTTGTGTTATTTTTCTCTCTATAACAGTTTCCATATGTTAAATCGACTCTTCTGTTATTTATCATAAAAATGTAAGAATAACATTTTTTTTAAATTAAATTTAACATTATAAATATGTTAATTTAACATAAACTTTATTTCCAGATAAAATTTAAGTGTTACACTTTTGTGTTAATTTTTAAACACATTACTTGTGTTATTTATTTACATACTTCTGTTAAATTAACATTAAAATTAGAGTGGATAAATTGGGACATGTGAAATATGTTAAATTTAACACAAAATTTTTTACTGTGTAGAAAAATGTATCGATAATTCTTCGTTCGAATATCAATTTGTGACATTGAAAAGGACCCGGAATGGGTCGAAACGTTTGTCAACATTAGGCACTGTAATCACATGTGCTTCATTTGATTTATTTTATTATATTAAATAATTATACGCACAAAGTACAGTGTTAGGTTCTTGGCTTTCCCCGTTATTATTGATTTACTTCTATAATTGTTTGCTTTCTACATTTTGTTTTTACAAAAGGAACGATGGAGCTATATTACAACAAATTTACAATGAATACGTATGTAATACATATGCATAAAAGATATTACAAGCGAATACATTTTCTTCACGTGTATTAATTCACACGAGCAGCGCTGTCTATTTAGCTTTTGCTACAATAATTGGTATATATTATTTAAATGGATTTGCATATAAGGCAATTAGTTGGTCTCCATTTGTAAATGAAGAAAATTATAATGGTTTTTTTAATTGGAGCATCGACATGCAAGTCTCGATCTTAAAAATAAACACTTTCATTAACACATTTCTCTTTTTTAGTGTATTCCACTGTGAAATATTTGATCTCTCTCCTTCTCTCTTTCTCTCTATTTCTTCTCAATTTCAAAACACATTATATAAATTCGTTTTTCAATTTCATAAAATTGATTTATTAAAACAATAAGATTATTTGATCTATAAATACAAATAACAATTCACACAACCAATGTTATATTAAGTTTATTTTAAAACTTTGCTTATAAGTATATAATATATAAAATAATTTTAATGAGATTCCATACAATAAGATTTTTAATCAAATTTCAATAAGATTTTTTAATGAATTAATTTTGAATGACTTCTCTCGGACATATAATCTTGTTTATAAAAACCCTCTTGTTTTAAGTTAAAGTCATACCAAATCAAATTAATAGATTAGTTTTCTAATTTCAATTATTATAAATACCTGAAAAAATAAAAGAGTATTTAAACACACAAATAAATTCACAAATTGTTAATATTTCATATAAACGTTTTACATAAAAGAATTTGTTAACTGACAACTCTCTAGTTCTTCGAAGAAAGAAAAAAATTTATTTAAAAATTTTTGAATTTATTTTAGTTTAATGATATAATTGCTTACAGAAATATCATAATTATATAATAAAAAATATTTCTATTAATTCATTAGAATCGTTAAAAAATTAATTAAATAACAGAATAAAGATGTAATAAATATACGCCTTCTGTGTGAATAATTGTATGATGTGTTGTAATCGATTAGCTTTAAATGATACGAAAAATGATACGATACAATAAGACGTAATAACTTAAATAAGTCATTTATGCGCTGTATGGCGCATAAGATAACATATGTCAAGGTTCAAGCTGATAACCCGTTTATTTGTAAAATGTGCATTACATCTTGAATAAAAAATAATTTATAAAGCGTTTGAAATCGCCGATACGATGAAATGAAGAAATAGAGAGTGTAGTTTACTAAAAATCTTATTCTAAAAGTACTTTTTATAAATTGCAAGTATGCACATATAATTATGTATGAAAATTATATTTCATAGAATTTTATTGTTCGATTGTTATATTTGATTTAGTAGTTTCTATTTTACGTATATGTGATCATTGGTAATAAATTACAAGCGAAGAGATATTTCTTTTCTCATAAAATAAATTAAAAAGGAATAAATTTCTTTTCTCTAAATTTTATAATTAATTATAATCAATAAGTTCGATTTATAAATAGCTCCAAATGTACATAATGAAAATATATATTACATTCACAAGTATAATATAAGACAGAAGATTATATAAAACTATACGTGTTCGCAGGATATTATTCGCGCAGGATTTATATATATTTATATTATAAAATACCTGTACAAAAATTTATATTTCCTATAGTATTTTTCCTGGTAAATAGTCATGGATTACATTTTGAAAATAGAATAACGCAACGATAATGATACACGATAAAACACGAAATAAAACATGATACGAACTTTCGATGCTGAATCACCACCTCGTCAAAAGAAAAGGAAATAATCCAGAAAATCCGACGAGAATCATAGAGGCGATTGTTCCGACTGACGCGCCATTCTTGCGATAAATTGAATTCGGATGGTTGTAGCCACGTTGATTGGGATAATTTTGAGGATAGTTTTGTCCTGGATATTGCTGCGGATAATTATGTTGCGGTGGATATCCAGCATTTTGCTGCGGATAATTCTGTTGTGGATAATTCTGTTGCGGTGGATATCCAGCGTTTTGTTGCGGATACATCGGCTGTCCTGGCATGGGCATCCTGTTTTGAGTCGGATACGGCGGATATCCCAAGTCCTGACGACCGCCTTGATTGGTCTGAGGTGGATATCCGCTCGCGGAAGAGCCGGCGTTGCTAGGATACGGCGGATATCCTAAATTGCTACCGTAAGAGGATTGATGATGGTCCCTGTGGTTAACGTTGGACGGATACGATGGCTCTGGGGGAGGTGCGTTGGCGTTCGCGTACGGATTTCCATTGGAATTCGCGTTGTTCCCGCTGACTTGTTTACCGTTCACGTAGGAAACACCAGCCGACTCGTAGCCTGCAAGGATGCCCATTTTGCTTCGTGCTGTGCGTATTTTTTTCGTGCGAATTTCAGTGCGATTACACGAGACATTGCAAGATGACGGTCAGGTCGCGACGAAATTTTCAGCCTCATTATTCAGCCTTCGTTATTGAACGCTCCGATTATTTTATCTTACTCATTTTGCTCTCGAGTTTGGATTGAGCAAGGATGATATCAGAACATGTCTTTACTCGAAAGATATACTTAAGATAATAAGAGGGTAGAAAATAAAATAAGTGCGTATATGTGTTCGTCTTTCTTAGAGCATAAATATTTTTCAAGCAATTCGAAATTTATATTTATATTTAAATATGAGACATTTCTTCTTTCTTTAAAAGAAAGTATATATAAAACAACTGAGTGCTTTCTTCATGTATTACATATGACTAGTTTACCCAGACAGCAAACTCACGTTATAATACACGTGAAGATTAACTAAACTATCACATTAATATCAGAAATATCATAATCTATTTATAATTCATATATTCGTTATTAGTATATTCGACACGTAATTAATTAAAAAAATCATTTTAAACTATTATTTTGGGTAAAAATAATATTCTATATTAATATATTTCAGTTTTTTCAAATATAATATGGATTAAAAATGAATTATTTGAAAAAATAAATTGTAATAAAATTCAATAAATTTTAATAAAACCAAGACAACATTATTTATGGTTAAAGTTTCTTGATTCAATGTAAAAACAACTACTACGTTAAATCTAATTTTTCTGATAAAGTAATATAGAAGGTAATTTAGAAGGAAAAAAATATTTTATAAATATATTATATTAACATAAAAGATAACAGTTATTCTGTTTATATTATATATTATTATTGTATGATCTTCATGCATAATCCATAAATATATAGTAATTGGAAATGTGTAAATTAATTAATAAAACTAATAAAATAGTTAATAGTTAAGAGAATTTAGTATATCTCTCATATATATAAAAATATTGAAATGATGATAAATATTAATCACAAATATTATTTTATCAAAAACCTATTTAATGCGTCAGATAAGTCTTGGAATTCATAGAAGTTCAAATTAAAATAAAACAACATATTCTTTAATGAGAAATATGATTCAATAACACAACATATTCTTCAAGTAATGAGAAATATGACTCAATAAAGATATAATTTTGCAACAAACAATATTTTTAATAATAGATATATTTTTTTCTGTCGACATTTTTTCTGAGGAATCATGCCTTCCTCATTCCAACTCTGCACATGCTATGAAATATATGACTTCTGCAATTATGAAGGCCCATCATTCTTTCATGAACACGAAAACTTTGAGATACCACAATAAATTTATCTCGCCTTTATCTAACGAGTCGCGATTTCATCATGCGTTTCATGCAAATTTCAATTTACGCCGCTTTTACGTCTTCATGCTCGCAATGTGTCGAGTATTTTATGCCAAATAAGAAAAGAAATTGTGAAAACTCACCTAATCCTGTAGATTTTTTCACACATTTTGGCGCACCATTTTCGGTCTTGCAGTATTCATTCTCTCCACAAATCATAGTTGTACAACTTGCTCCTGCAAATATTTTTTTAAAGACATCAGAATAATATAATGTAAATATTATCATAAATATTCAAAAATATGACCAAAAAAATATAAAGCCATACGTTAACGATGTTATAGTGCATAGAAAGTTATAAGACTAAGCAAAATTGTACAAACGATATTAAAATTTAATATTTAATTTTTTATATTATTTTTAAAAATAATTTTTTTTTCTCTTTTTATCGACTTAAGTACACATATGTATATAAATTTAAGAGAAAACATATATTTCTGTTTTCTGAACTTATTCAAAGATATCGATCGTTTCTTTAATTAAATTAGAGTACAGTAGCAGAATTAAAGTACATAAAGTAATAATATATTAAGTTTAATTATCGCATAATTCATTTAATAATTGCACTTTAAGACTCTTAATACTGAACAAAGAGGAATTATAAAAAAAGTGCAAATTACATTTTCTATCAGAGGAATTATAAAATTGGAAAAAGAGGAGTTATAAAATAGTAACTAGCAAATTATATTTTCTACTCTCGCACGTATATGATACACGCATATTTTCAATTGATTCAAAATTGTCGAGATTAATCAGAGCTAATACATCGTGATTTCTCACCACTTGTCCTCTGGCAGGTCGGATATCGTCCGCACTTATCTGAATAGCCAGTGCAAGGATCCTCAGCCATTACGCACGTTTCATCGCTACGGCAACCAATATCCTGGCAGGTCCTTCCATATTCTTAAAACAAAAGGAAGAAAAAATATACTATTATTTTGATATAATTTATTATTTTTTAATTTATTATTTATTTTATAATTTATTATTCATTACAATATATTATTATTTTTTATTCTTTATTAAAAAATGTATAATTTAATTTTTATATTGTTTTTCAGTAAAATGCGATATTTTATACTTATTACTTACTATTGTAAGAAGCTGTATTATTTTTTATTCTTTATTAAAAAATGTATAATTTAATTCATTATATTGTTTTTCAGTAAAATGCGATATTTTATACTTATTACTTACTATTGTAAGAAGCTGTATCTGGAATAATGGCAATTATCAGTAACGTCCCGAAAAGGGCACTGAACATAGCGCGTGAAATCATTTTCTGAAAATAAAATCGACATAAAAATATCGTGTAAGAATTCATGATAAAATTTATAATAATTGATTAAAAAAATCGATGTGATTGTATTTAATCAATTTTTTATCAATTCAATTTGTTATATCATATGAAAATAACAATACATATATATTGAAAACAGATATATATGCAATATATAGTCGAATGTTTCCTACGTTGAAATTTTTTAAAGAATCGACAGGTGTGAGTATACAGCAATATATAGAGTGTCCTGAATTTATACAGTCGAATATCTCCTATTGACTAAGAATTAGCTGATACGATACAGCAGTAAACAGGATATCCTGAATATAAAATGTCAAAACTTCGAGATTGTAGGGATAATCGTGAGAAATCAATAAATTAAGAAAAAAAATTCTTTAGAAATTTTCTCGTTTTAGAAAAAATTACGAAAAAATCAAATAAAAAAGTTCCAACAAATAAAACCACACTAACATTATTGAGTTTATGAAACTATGAGAAAAACGTTGTAAAATATGGAATTAAGAAAAAAAAATGTAAATTAAAATTTTTCTAAAGTAAAATTAAAGGGTTGTAAATAAATAGACACGCGGGAATATTATATTCTATTTAGTTTATTTACGTTTATACATTTTGAATATCCTTCATTAAGAAAGTGACAATGTGAATAAATAAATAATAAGTGAAAATAAATGAAAAATTAAAACATTTTGTCTTTTTTTTGCAAAGTTTTCAAAACAAAGCAAAAACGAATAAATCTTTAAAACAATGATAAATAAAAATTGATAATGAAAGTTGATAAATTAAGAAAAAAATTATTTTTTTTCTTAATTTATCAATTTCTTGATTCTTACGCTTTTGAAATTTTGTAATTTAAATTCGGAATACCCTATATTAAACTAGGGAAATTTTGGAAATTAAGAAGCCACATGGTGGCGTCGTATATTTCGCTTATCTCTTTATGTCCAATATAAACATCATGAAATCGATGATGAACTTTAGCCATTGACATTTTTTTCGTATCATAGAAATTTTATGACAATACGAACATCGCATTTGGCACTTGGCACTAGTATTCTTGTACCATCGCTATCCTTGGATCGAGTGACGCAGTATCGTATTCGATGGTGGGAGACCCATAACAAGATCACCTCGCAGTGATTTTTTTATATTCACTATTGCCGGAAGAATCGCAAAAAAAATTAAAAATCAAAAATATATCGTAATTCGCTTCTGCTACGAGTATCGATTATTTGAAAGAAAAGCCACGATGTTTACGAGGAAAGCTGAAAGAAATTGCGCAACGAAGGAAAATGTCTAATTGCGATCGCACATTAAATTGTGCCTCATTAAGATTCCTTTCATTATCTTGCGACGAGATGACACGCATTCTCTTGTAACGCAAAATATATCATGATATCTAGAAAATATCGACCCATTATCCATGGGAACGAATTAATTTCATACATATATTTATATCTGACATGTATGACAATAATGTGTCGATGAGAAATCTCGTAAAACTTCTTTTGTGCGAGAGAATGAAAGGACATTATTTGGTCACTACTCACCTGTTTATTTCCGCACTTTGTAGAACTAATACACTGCGATACACTAATAATCTCTCCACAGTAGTCACTGCGATACTAAAATCTAGCTCGACCAACTCAAGAGCCATACGGTTGCTCCTCTGACGCATTCGAGAGTTGGAGCGAGAGAAAACGACGGATGTCAGGAATATAAGCGTGACGAGGATGTCAAAGAAGAAGGTCGAACGATGGAAGGGATAGCTATATATGTGATGCACGTTGAGAAAAAGAATGCGCGTGTATGTGTGCGAAGTTTGTGACGGAATTTTATGAGAAAATGTACCAATTAATATTTAGTCATCAGTATATTTACTCTGTTGTTTGTATCCGCATGCATGCTTGTTAAAATTCTTTCTATAAATTATTTCCTTATTTTTTTTTTTATATTTAAATATCAGATATATAAAATCGACTATCATTACGAAAAAAAAGGAAATGAAAATATATTATTGTATAATCATGGCGATCGTTTATAAATGAAAATTATTTTAAATATATAATATTAATAAATATATCATTTAAATTTAAATTTAAATATATATAATATTAATATTATATAAATTTAATTTTAAATATATAATGTTAATAAATATATTATATAAATATATAATATTAATAATAAATATATTACATATTTATATCAATAATATTAATAAGTATATTAATAAAAAATAATCTTATAAATAATATTTAAAAAAATAATATTACATATTTTTTTCGATATATATTTATATATTTATATTTTAATTTATATTATGAGACATTTAAAATCAAGAAGAAAGTATATTTTAAAAATCAAGACTACGCAAAATAATTATAATTATAATTTTCACATTTTAATTTTTCTGGTTAGCGGAGATTCGAACCTTTTGGCGGAGGTTTTACCTCAGCCGATAACGTAGGGATCTGCCGATAAGAGACGGGCCACGTAGTTCGCGTTCGCGTTTCGAGAACATAGGTGGCGCCACTGTTCATCACCGGTTTCCCCCCGTGCAGCTAGTCACATCTGTTTTTGACATATTCAGCGCGATTTCTGGGGCTGCGTCTTTTCGCGAATATAACTCTTCGAATTCGAGGAAAACGCTAAGATGTCAAAAATGAATTCGAAGGACAAGGATAATAAGACGCTTGACAAACTGAAGCAGTTCTTTCGTATAAATAAAGGTATTTTACATGTCATATATCTCTCTTTTCGCCTACTTTTGTCGCGCCAGATACATTAATAATCGCACCGGCATCGCAGGAAATTACAAGAGTCGCGAGGATTTCACTTTGACCCACGATATCGAGAAGGAAATTAGTCCAGATAGCCCGGTGCATCATCGAACGAAGGCGATCAAGGAGCTTTCCGATGCAGTACTCAATCAACAGTGGGAAGATGTACGTGTATGTGTATATGTGTATATGTGTAAAAAAATTATATCACGTTATTCCTGCAAATACTTTACTCAGGAGTGGAGATGTTAATTAAGATAATGCCTTGTATGTCTAACTTGCTCTACTACTCTTAATAGAGAGCAGCAGAACGTCTATGGAGCTTGGTTCAAGATTTACTCGCAAAGGACGTTGCTCGTGAATACAGGCATTTAACGTTAAATTTCCTGAAATGCCTCGTACAAGGACAATACTCGAAACTCTCATCATTGATGCGTGTCAAATTTTTCATGGTGGTGAAGGAGTATGATATACCTGAAGACATTGGTCCTAGGTATTGCGATAAGTTGAAAGAAAAAAAAATATTTCATGAATTCTATTTCTTAAATTCTTGTGTCTGTCATATACTATTGTATGTTTAAATATTTCAGATTGGAATTGCTACAAACGTTAACAGAACACGGGAAAGATATTTTACATTTAGAAGAAAGAATGGGACCTTTTCTATTAGAATGGATGCCTACAGTTACAGCGGGAGATGGGAAAAGAGGAGCTGAGTTCTTGTCTCTTCTTGTAAATGTAATCAAATTTAATTCGGCTTACATCGATGAAGATATTGTATCTGGTCTTGTTCAGTAAATATTTTACAAGTGATATTTTTCATTAGATTAAATTATTCAATGAGACAATTTGTCATCATTATTTCTTTCAGGTATATTTCCCATTTGTGTTACTATAGTAATAATACTGAAGTTGTTTCTGGATGCTTGGAAGCCTTGGATGCAATTATGTGTTATAGCAATTTGCAGTCAGACTCATTGCAAACGTTTATTATAGCCTTATGCAGAAGTGTAAATGTTGAGACCTATTGCCAAACGAGTTGGAAGGTACAAATAATGATAAAAATATAATATATTTAAATTTCTTTTTTTTTATTAATTAAACTTAATTCTTAAAATAAGGGAAAGAAGATGCTAATTATCTCTACAAATTATATAATTACATATACAATATACATATACACATATGCATGGTTTTATTTTAATAATAAATTATAAATTAAAAATTTTTGTTTTAATAGAATTTTAACAAATTTGAAATCAATTTCCTGTACAATTTGTGAATGAAAGATGTAAACCATAATGTAATGTTTTTTTTTTATTTAGTTTTTAATATATTTTTACAGATTATGCGGAATTTATTAGGGACACATATGGGTCATTGTGCTTTATATACTATGTGTCGGTTGTTACAAGATGTAAATTTTCAACGTGACGTTCGTTTACTTCGAGGAGCGGTATTTTATGTAAATATGGGTTTGTGGGGTGCACATAGGATACCAAAATTAGAATGTACGCCAGCATCTGTTTTGCCTTCATTTTATCAGGTATGTATTGAAAATTGATAGAATGTCTATTTTCTGAAAACATGGGGACTCTGGGATTCTCAGGCATTTTTTGTACCTGAAAAAATCAAAGAATTGTTATAAAATTTTATTGAAATTCAAAGAATATTTAAAAAACTATTCACACATTCTTTGATAATTTTATATCATATAATTTACCAATTGAGTTATATGTATTTAAAATATATGTCTATTTTTGTTTATATTCAGTGTCTTAACAAAATATATCAGAATGTGCAGTAAATATTTTTTATTGTAATTATTAATAATAAGAAATGCAAGTAAAATGTTTCTCTTATAAAAAGCATGCTATTTAATTTTTTTTCAATACAGTTTCAAGTCTACTTGAAACTTAAGTCTTTCCTTCATATAAGTGAGAAGGATTAGAAAACGCTTAGAATAAAGAATTTTATTTTAAAAAGTTGCATCCAAAAAAAGTCTAAGAAAATTCTCTTTACCTGGAATTTTGAATAAAAAAACGTGAAAAATCAGAGAACTTTTTTTCAAAATTTGAATGGACATCCTATGATTAGAATGCTATTTGAGACAATGAATATTTATAACTTATTTACTCATTTGCCAGGCTCTACAGTGCAATCATCCAATTGTTATGTATGAAGTTACCCTATCAATACAAAGATTAGTGAACAAATTTGGTAATGAATTGTGGGATCCTACATGGAGCATTATTCTTGATATCATAGAACAAATTATTATTCATACTGGTAAGATTTATTGATATAGAGTTATTCCACAAAAAGCATTAGAAGTTACAATATAATAATTATGCTTTTTTACATATTCTAGAAACCAGTAATCAACCAGCAACTAAACAAGTTTCCACAAGTTTACATGAAACGATTACTAATATTGAAAGTTTACTTGATGCAAATAATTATAATGGTTGCATTCCACGTTTTTATGATCTCGTTGAACGTTGCAGCGATTCTCGACCTGTAAGTTAATAACTGTATGTAAAAAAATATTTGTATAATATTTAAATTTTTTTTGTTTTCAGGAAGGATCTGTATTAAAATTAATTGAATACAGAGCGTCTACGATAGGTCCTACATATTACCAATGGCAGGCCAAATTAGGATCCTTGATGGAACGTTACTACAAAAACGAAACACGAACAACAATTAGAATGAAAGTTCTTGATGTCCTGACCAACGTTATTCGCATTAATAGGTATTATGATATAAATTACATCTTTTTATTATTTCTAATTTTAATTTAAAAACATATTTGCATAAAAACATACATAAATATATACAGGGTGTCCCAAAACTCATAATCAATCTTTCAAAGACAGATTCCTGGGATTATTTGGAGATGATTTTTTCTCAACAAAAATGTCGATGAAAGCCATCATTTTTGCATGTTCCCGATTTTTGTCATCATATATCTTTGCAATTAAGCCTTAAATTAAAACTCAACTAAAGTAAACTTTATTTAAAATTATTCGAAGAATGTGATTTTGTTAATATTTTATTTCTACAAAGCTTAGTTAACGAAAAACCTCTTATTTCCAATCACTTATAATTCGAAAATTATTAGTGCATCGACATTTTCGTTGAGGAAAAATCGTCTTCAGATGATTCCAGGAATCTGTCTTTGAAAAATTGATTATGAGTTTCGGGACACCCTGTATGTATATATATATATATATATGTTTTATAAATATATGCTCAATAGATCCAGATACGAAGATGAACTTATCGAACGAATTGTTGTACCACATACTCAACATGTGGATATAGATCCAGATATCACAATACGTACAGTTACAGCAAATTTATTAATAGATCTTTGTTTGGAATGTGATACTAAACGATGTATAGAACTTTTGGACATATTGGAAAAGGTAAAATAAAAAAAAATTATATATATATTATAAATATAATATTATAATATATATATTATAAAGTTATATACATATATAAATATTTATAATAAAAGTATATAAAATTATATAAAATATAATTATATGAATTATATAAAATATAATAATATAATTATATATATAATTATAATATATAAAATTATATAAATATATATATATATATATATAATAAAATTATACATAAACATAAAAGATAATAAAATTGTACATAATAATTGCTAGAAGAAAAACATACATATATTTTTAAAATGTTTTTTGTTTATTTAGATAATCAACAAGCCTTTTACATCAGATACACCAGTTTCTATGGATGCTGATATCAAGGATGTAAAAACTGCTGTTGTTGGAGTTATAAAGATATTCACTTCCAAGATCTATCGCTTACCGTCGAGTCATGCGATTTATGCTTACAAGATTTTAGTGAATCATCTCGAACAACACTATAAAGAACCGTCCGTCTTCCATGATGTGTCGACAACACGTTATTTGGTAATTATTTTGTTATTAAAATATAAACTGACATAGATATATAGAAATAAAAATATACAATTATATCTGCAATATATTTATATTGCAGATTTTTGAGTGTTTTTTAAAAATCAGGGCAAATTCTTTGTCTCATCTCGGTATATTAGAGCCACCAAATGCAATTCGATTTAGCCCCTATCTTGTTTTGGAACATGGTGCAACCGAGCGTATGAATAGTGCGGGTGGAGGCAGTAGTCCCCCACCAGCTAGTCCTGTGCCATTGCAACATTTATCTTGTCATATTACACCAATGTCTTTAACTCATGGGTGTAAGACTATTATTTCATGCATCAAACAAGAAAAAGGTGAGCTCTTCAAGGTGACTTCTTTAAGAAAATTTTCACATAGCTTATGCACAAAATTCTCATATTATATTCTGCCTTATATTTTGACAGATTGGAAAGTTTTATATCTTATATTAAAGGAATTACCACAAGTGATGCAAAATAGAGCGTTGGTGTTATCTCGTCATAGCAATGATATCGATTTCTTCGCGGCAGCCTTATGTTCAATGGTCAGTTAACTTACATTTCATGTTTTCTGTTTCTAAATATTAGATTATGATTTATCAATTTTTTACTTATTCATTACATTCAATCTTTAGGTGAGCGACAAGAGTTTGCGTCTCCCGGAATCACTTTATAATGTTCCACCCAAGTTTACTCTTTCCGAATTTCGGGTCTACGTTTTCCCAGTGCTAGCGTCTCTAGCATCGTATCACGCACATTTGGAACCCAATCTACAACAACGTTTAATAAAATGTCTCGAGGTAGGATATATATATATATATATATATATATATATATATACAGGATGTCCCGAAACTATCGGATGATATTTTAAAGGTAGATTCTCTGGCCAATTTAAAAACGATTTTTCCTCAGCGAAAATGTCGAGGCACTAATAGTTTTCGAGTTATAAATGATTGAAAATAAAGGGTTTTTCGCAAACTAAGCCTTATGGGAATAAAATATTAATAAAGTCACATTCTTTAGTTAATTTTAAGTAGAGTTTACTTTAATAGAATTTTAATTTAAGGCTTAGTTAGAAAGATACATCATGATAAAAATTGAGAATATGCAAAAAATAATGATCTTCGACATTTTCGCTGAGGAGGTTTTTAAATTGGCCAGAGAATCTACTTTTAAAATATCATCCGGTAGTTGCGGGACACCCTGTATATATATATATATATTATTAATTTATTAATAATATATATATATATATATATATATATATACAGGGTATATATATTAATAATATATATATTATATATATATATGTATATATATATATATACATATATATATTATATATATATATTATATATATATATGTATATATATATATACATATATATATTATATATATATATATATATATATATATGTATATATATATATATGTATATATATATATATATATATACATATATATATATATAATAAATTAAATATAATATTAAATTAATAAAAAATAAATTAATAAATTAATAATAAATAATAAATTAATAATAAATTAATAAAATAATAATAAATTAACAAAAGAATCATAGAAGTAAAGAACTTTTTCTTTGCCTCTTATATATTTGTTTAGAATGACCAAGTATTTTGATTCATCTTTAGGTTGGCCTCACAGCAAAATGCGCGAGCCAATGCGTAACTAGTCTCACAATCTGCACGCTAGAAATGCGCGATGCGATGAATAAACTGTTAACAGAAGTGTTATTAAATTTATCAAAAATTTCCGCAACAGTCTATATTGCCATACCTATTTTAGAATTTTTATCAAGTAAGTCTCGTATCTTGTACGCTAAATTTGCTTAATCAAATTTTTAATTTATTAATAATTTATTAATAAATTTTTGTTCTAGCTCTCACTAGACTACCAAAAGTTTTTGCCAGTTTTATTGGGGATCAGTATATGTCTGTATTTGCAATACTATTACCGTATACTAATCCCTTTAAATACAATCATTATACAGTTTCTTTGGCTCACCATGTTATTGCAGTGTGGTTTTTGAAGTGCAGACTTCCCTTTCGGAGAGATTTTGTTAAATTTATTACTACGGTATGTATATATGTTAATCACAAGGTCGGAGAATATTAAACAAAAGTTTGTCTTCTATTATTGTTTTTTTTTTCTTTTCTGAAAAACAGGGGTTGAAAGCAAACGTGATAGTTCCATTTGAGGAAGGACATTTAATGAAATCTGACTTTAGTATCGTCAATGAAGATTCCTCAAATAGAAAACGTAGTTCCAGTTTAACTGAACAAGTAGGAATTTTTATATCAAAATCTATGATAATTATATTTACAAAAGTATATTCTAATAACTTCACATATATGCAGATGTGTGTAACAATTGAAAATTTAGAATTTATTATTTGCATATTTATTTCCTATTCAATAGAATATAAATTAAATATATATATGTGTACTTATAGGGTAGTAGAGGTCGAAGAGAAAGACCGATAATGGCGAATCGAATGATAGGAGAAAGTAGAGCTTTAGATTTAAAGCCTCCAATTGATGAAGCTTTAATGAACTTTCATATTGAACTTACTGAAACTTGCATTGACTTAATGGCTCGTTATACATTTTCCAATTATTCGGCGCGGCCTAAAAGGTAGTTCCAAGTAATTAAATCAAAAGATATAACAAATATACTAAAAAGATATGATAAAGAATATAATATGTTATTTTTATAATAGATTACCAGCTGCTGATTTCCTCCTTAAGGAAGGTCAGTCAATGACTTGGATTCTTGGCAATAAACTTATCACAGTAACAACAAGTGGTTGCAGCAATAAAGCTATGCGCGGTGGACTTTGTGACAATTGTTGGGCAGCGTGTAAACCTGAAAGCCTTCTATTACTAGATCATACAAGAACGTCTCAGTCAAACTTGCAACGTACTTCAAGTATCGAGGTTCTTTATCTTTAGATCTTATATATGATACTTTATCTTTAGATCTTATATATGATCTTATATATGATACAATTAATACAGTATTTATTTTATTTTTACTTCTTTTGGTATAAATAATATCTGCAATGATTGCATTGGATGTATTTAAGAAAAATATATTACATAAGAAATTATATTTGTAGACGTCAAAGGAAGACAAGTTATCCAGACAATCCTCCGGTGGTCATGGAAGTTCAAACGCGAATACTGCTACGAATTCTCCCACAGAGGAATCTAAAAAATCTACAGAAGATTCGGATAGTGTGAAAAAGGAATTTCTTACAGAGAAGACCGACAAGGATCAGATTGAATTGTCAAAGTTGGGACAGATATTGAATAGCGACAAACAAGATGGGCATATTCTTTGTGCTTGCTGGTGCCAAGGATGGGCTGAGATATACGTGCGTAGACCTACCGGCGATATGTCGTGGATTACGAGAATACAAAATTCTACACAATTTGAAACTCCCATGGATTTTCCTGCACATGACATTATGGCTCTGTATATGCCGAATCAAGATGTAATACCAAATAAACAACAAGAGGCTGCATCAGAATATTCTGATGATGAAGGAGAGGTATTTTTAAAATTAACTAACCTGTAATAATCAACTATTGATAAATCATTGAAAGCAATTTACATATAATGTATTATATCTTTTTTGACATATTTTTTTCTCTTGCTACAGGAAATACCAAACAAAAATATTAATCAGTCGCAAAGCGAATCCAGCGTCAAATCCGTGTTATCTTCTATATCGTCAGGTCCCATTGCGATACCAGGTTCACCAGCTCGACCTAGTCCATCTCGACAAAGCTCAAGAGACAGTTTAGAAAGCTTAGAGGAAGGTGAAGAAGGTATTATACAATTATTCTTGTCTTTTTTTTTAATAAATAAATTTTAATAAATGAATAGAAATTTAGAAATATTTCTAAATGAATATAAAAATTTTCCATAGATACAAGGCGTTCCAGAAATCCGGTGCGTCGATCAAATTCCAGTCCGGAAATGAGCGCTAATTGGAAGAATCCATTCTTAAATAAAGAGAAACTAAACGTGCAGCAGCAACTCGATAAAGATTTTGTTTGCTCAGATCTAGAAATTAAATTGGATGCAGAATTGAAGAAACATTCAAAAAATATTTATACAAAAGACATGAGGTATATTTGGAAAAAATTTACATATACAAGCATTATTAAATTTATTTAATACTTTTTATATTAATTTTTTGTTACATTCTTGTTATTATTAAATTTTATTTCTTTATTATTATTATTAAGAGATGTTACTTTTAAATATATTTATAAAATTGTTCTTTTATTCGTTATTTAATTTATAGAGTTAGTTGTGAAGCGATACCGGAAGAAATTTTTGGTATGGGAACGACTCCACCTTCCTCGGAAAATACTGGAGACCATCCAAGCACGTTACGTTCGCAACGTTCTTATCCAGGAGCGACCCAAGTTACTCAAACTATTTCAGTAACCGTTAGCAATACTGTACCGCCATCACCGACAACTGTACAGGTAGATGATACTGATAAAGCAACACGGAATGTGTACCTAACATTAAAATTATTTTAGGCACCAGGAAATTATTTAGGAATACAAATACGCCCGACACAAATACAATCATCTACTGCAAAAGCGCCACAATCACCTACTCAAATTTACTCTCGATTATCTAGTCTTGATTATAGTCAAAAACAGATGTCTGTTGAAAATAAACCACCTATTGGACGAAACTTTGGAGATAAAGTATACCGAAAAAAAATTGAATTTCTTGAAAATAATTTCTCTACACATTTATATAATTGATCACTTTTCCAGCAAAAAGATGAGAGACCAGATCCATCCATGTTGCCTCCTTTACCTATAACTATACCTTTCCGCGACAGAGGCCACACGATCTCCGTCATGAGTCCAGTAAAAAAATCACGAGGGGAGTGGGATAACATGCGACGAGGCAATTCACCTCGCGTAAAGGATCCGCCACGAACAGGCATCAATCCAAGGTTGTATTTTATTACTCATATATATCCTTTCAATTAAATATATTAATTAAAAAATATTAATTATTAATTAAATAATAATTAAAAATTTAAATATATTAATTCAATTAAATATATTAATTTAAAAATTTTTTCTTGCAACATAATACAATATAGTTTTTTGGAAAGTCACATTGATCCTGTTGCAGCTTTGTGTTCCTTCAACTTTACCATGCAGCTCACTTCGGTACCACCACAGAAAAGCCTCTGTTGGTTCCACAGACAACAGCTATTCAACGCGCGGTGACAAATTTAGACAGAATACAGCCATACGAGACTCATAAAATTGGAGTGCTCTATGTTGGCCCGGGACAAGCTTCGAACGAAACTGAGATTTTGGCAAATCAGCACGGTTCTCTTCGTTACACTGAATTTTTGCATCGCCTGGGCACGTTAATTCGATTGAAGGACGTCGATGAGAATGTATTCTTAGGAGGATTGGATCGTAATGGTGAAAATGGAGATTTTGCTTATATCTGGCAGGACGATGTTACGCAGGTTTGCAATCTACTTTGCATTAATCGAATTAATTCAGTTTTCAAGCAGTTTTACTTTTAATTAATAACTCGGAAACCTCTTCAGGTGGCTTTTCATGTCGCGACGCTGATGCCTACGAAAGCAAGTGACCCAAAATGTACCTCGAAAAAAACCCACATTGGAAATAACTACGTAACACTTGTTTACAATGAATCCGACGAAGCATATAATATACAGACAGTTAAGGTAAGCAGGATTAAAGTAGCTTTGAGAATTCTGTAAGATACTTTTGCGCTCAATTTCGCGTATCCTTTCAGGGTCAATTTAATTACGCCTGCGTCGTGATACAACCGTTAGATCACGGTACCAATCAAGTGACGGTACAAGCACGAGAGGAATTGGCCGAGCATATCGGTCACAGCGAGCCTAAAATAATTTCTGATCAGAACCTGGCGATTCTTTCGCGACAGCTTGCTCTGCATGCTAATGTAAGCATCTTCTCTGTAAAGGTTTTTACAAAATTCTTTATTTTTTAGAAAAGAATAGATACGATGTAAAGAAAACGTATGATTTACAGCTCGCCTCGATGGTTTGTTCGTCTCTGAAGCAAAATAGCCATAATCCATACGCTTCCAATTGGTTGGAGCGCTTACGTCACATCAAGCGACTACGAAATAGGGTGCTGCAAGAATCGGTTAACAACAATCCGGATAGCGGAACGGACGAGTTATCGCCGAGAAGCAACAAGCGTGTCTATATGGACGACTTTACGGAATACACAACATAGTTTTATTGTAATGAGATAACTATACGTTGAAAGGGAGGACTGATGAAAACGACTGAATCCGATTAAACGCGTTGCAAACACATTAAATACATTAATTATCGAACTGTTTAGAAATTGGAAACTATTTCTAATTTGAGAGAGGGAGAAAGAATTAGAAATATGAATTTTATTATATATAATATATATTATACTAGATCTTATATAATTGTATAATCAATGTTCTTTTTGTTTGCAATATAAATTAGAAAAAAAGATATTAATATCATTTTTTATGCATTAATGCACATGGACCTTTTCACTCGAGGTATAAGATTAGAATAATAAATATTGAAGTTCAAAACGCATTTTAATTCCGTTTAATTCCAATTAATGGAAATTAATGAGAACAATTATTCGTATCGAGTATCTACCACAAAAGTGGATGCATGAGGCAAAATTAATTTTTACATGCCAATAATGACATATTAGCTTAACAATAAAATTGATAAATTAATTCAATCGAGAAATTCATTTACTAAAAATTCATGAACAGAATTCAGTATAATTTGAAACAAATTTTTTATTCTCCAAGTGCCAATGAATGAAAAAGTATCTCGTATTAATTATTAAATATCATTGTATTTCATTGTTGACATAAAAAATCATTTTTACGCATAAAACAAAAATATGACCTCGTCAAAAATTGTCATTTTAATTCCTGATTCATATAAATGTCAGAAATTTATATTAATATAATTAATTATTTATTAATATAATTATTTATGTTAATATTTATATTAATAATATAATAATCTATTAATATTTATATATTAATAACAATATTTATTAATGTCAGAAATTTATATTAATATAATTAATTATTTATTAGTATAATTATAAAAGGCAGTAATCGGTCTCTCTCTAACATATGTCTCGCACATCGACATATATAATGGACTGAGCATTGCGATAGCCAGGCGAGCGCCCGCTATAAGAGAGAGATACTACATGGGAGGCCTATTCTGTCTCTTTTGCTAGCCCATCGAGGCGGGAAACAAACTTACCAATGAGATACTAGCAAAAGAGACAGACATAGGCCTCCCATGTAGTATCTCTCTCTCTAGCGGGCGCTCGCCTGGCTATCGCAATGCTCAGTCCATTATATATGTCGATGGTCTCGCATTGCGATTTCTAGATCGCAGCGAACCTAGCAGGCAAAGCATGAACTCCCGAAAACGGACGCACTAAGTGAGACCTCCCCCCACCACTAAAAAAAGGCCTGAGTTTCCAGACCTGTATGTAAGATCGTGTCAACAACTGATCTACCGGGTGTAAAACTGCGTTTTGCTTGATAAGTGACATCATGTCGAATAAACAATTATTTCTTCCATCTGGCTTTCCACGAGCACCTCTCGGTCTAGGAATTGGACGTTACGTCTGTCAGCTGCAGAGGGTAACTTTAAAATTCTGCAAAAGCCATGGTACAAGCAGAGGAATGAGGTAATTTTTGTGTCTAACCTGTGTTTTTATTTTTGTGATGACGATGAAGAATTATTTTAAAAAAATCAATATGCAATTATTTTGTGAGCAGGGATTTTATAGAGCACGATCTAGTTCAATATGCGAAGGATAATCCAGGAGTCGTCGTGTATGCTAAACCAAGAAGACACAGACATCCAGTTATAGTTGCTGAGTATTGTATGCATCTAAGAGATAAACGAATATTTTTAAATCAACATGATATAACTGGTATAACTGTATATTTTTGTGTCCAGTGAATGGCGGTAGGCACTGGATGGACGTTGCTAACTACAGTCGGGATGACATTATAAAGTGGATGGAGCTGGTACGTACGCAGATTCACAACAGCTCTGCGATGAGACTACGTAAGCTGTGGCACACTAATTTTCCATCGATACAAGGCCCATGGACACCATTTACATTTAAAGACCCAAAGTTAAACTTGGCACAGTTTCCTGACGTAATTATATTTTAATTTTACTCAAGACAATAAGATTTTTTAATTAAAAAGATTAGTGATATATATACACATATATATATATATATATATTTTTTCTTTGTAGGAAAAGCTTGGTGCAGCTGTTAAATTACATCCTACAGCAACGGAAAAACTTGTAGAATTATTTAAAGCCCAACAATTGAATGATAGTGAAAAGAAAGATGACTCTGAAGCTGTTCAAGAAGACAGTGAACATGTTCAAAGAGCATAATTTTTAATAGGTTTTCCATTTTTAATAGGATGAAATATATAGAATGGAAAGTAGAATTGCAATAATATTTCATGAATATATAATTACAATACATACAAACATATATATATATGAAATTTTCAAATTATAACATATAATAAATTACAAAAATTCATTAGATTTTCCTCTATTTTTTATTAATAAATTTTTTAAAAATAAAACAATGAAAAATACAAATCAAAAATACAAATAACTAGTTCCTTTCTTTTTTCTTTTTTTAAGAGATTGATTGTATACACAAATTATTGTTTCTCTCTTCAATTAATTTTTTTTTAGCTTCATCTATGGCAAGATGAATTTATAAAATGCTACTTAATGCTATTCATGCTCGTTTTTTTTCATTTTCATCCGAAAGAATCGGTATTTACAGGAAAATTTTATTTTCTTGAAAAATATATAATTCCGCGTCCCATTCATAAGATGATGTCGATTCTGTGCAGATATAAGTAATAGATATATTTATTATCGATTATAACTTTGTAAAATATCACAAACATTTAACAATTAAAATTAAAAGATTTAAAACAGTACACAATTTATCTTGATCAATTTTCTTTTTTTAATCTTATAAAAAATTACAATTTGTATGTTCTAATTTCTATTGAAATTAGATCATTTCAGATCATTTCGAGTATCATTCAACATTAGAGATAAATCTGTGTTTTCTGTAAAAGAAAAAAATATATAAATATTTTATATAATGCTTATATAAAATCACTTTAAAATTCAATTTAATTATAAGATATTAATTAACAATATACGTACTAGTTGGATCTTTTATGTTATTTGTGCTTGTATATTGAAAATTAATATGGTCTTCTTAACATAGAATCATATTTGAAATCTGTAATAAATAATCATTATACTTAATCATATATTTTTACTTAGAATTTCTACACATTTATTTCATTCAAAAAAAGAAATTATTCTATATTTCTATTATATGAATATAGGTACCATTTTTTTTTATTTTTATGAATTATTTATTATAAAATATACTCACGTGTATTTTTAGGAGAATATATTGATTGACTTGTGGCATTATTGATATGTAAACTTGGACCCGGCTTACAATTACATACACCTCGCATTGCACAATTAAATGGATCGTTGCAGGAAGTTAACTTTGCAGTACAAGGTGTTGTTGGAATTCCTGGAAAACCAGTCTAAAAAAATATTTTTTCCTAATGAGAACATATATCTTCACATTTGCTTTTTATTAATAACAATTAAAGAAATATACTTTATAAAAATTAATTTCATAAACTATTTAAGTAAATACCTTTTTATTCATTGGACCCATATCTTTAATTCCAGAATTTGCCTTATAATAATTCTTTTTATTAATATTCTACAATAAAAAATTATCTCTATAATATTCTAAAATTTTTAAATCTTTCTTATTTATAAAGTTTTATTTTCCCTATATATTTATATTATATTTTTATTTATGCATTTATATATTATATTTTTATTTATACATTTTTAACATCTTAATACTGAAAAAAATATATCTGAAATATATCTTGAGATAAATATCTTTTCCAAAATTTTAACTTTTAGTATAATATAATCTATGTACAACATAAAAAGATACATATAGAGATCATTGTTGTTAGATTTACGATATAAATATAAAATTATTATAGACATCATAGGCATGCAGAAGAAACTGTGATTTTCCAGATTTCAATTTTTTCACATTTTTCAAAATTTTTTTTCATCCTATTTACCTTTGAAACATTAGCCTGAAAAGTCTGTTGTGCTGGATGCGTTTTTCCTTGATTCATTGGCTTTAATAAATTATTTATCTACAACATTAAAAAATAAATAATGTAAAGTTAACACTCATACAATATCACAATTTTAATAATACATGTTATATAATAGATATTCTTAATATTTTATTCATTGAGCACTTTAATTGCATTACAAAATCTTTTTGTGAATCATAATAATTACCTTATTATCATTTGGCTTAGCATTAGGTTTGGGACCTTGGCAACATTGGGTAAAATGATTCACATCACCGCATTTTGTACACTTTGACCCCCAAGCAGGACACTTTCTTAATGGATGTTGAGAATTACATCTCCAACATTTTCTCTTTGCATCATTAAACAGAGGCTTTGGTGTGGAGCTTCTGGATTCTATGGTTTCTTTAGTGATTTGTTTCATTTTCTCTGTATTGATATTGTAATCGTTATAAACTGCTATCAGTTTCTGCAAATCTAAATTTTTTGTCTCAAAAAATTTTTTCAAAAGTATTTTGTCGTGAGTAATAGAAATAATTTTATCTCGTATAACATTATCCATTGTGTCTCTGAAATTGCAAGTTTTGGCTTTTTCCTAAAAAAAAAAAAAGACATTTCAATATCAGAAAACATAAAATATTCAAAATAAAAAAAGTGTATTGTAATTCAACATACTTTTAAGATATTTATATATTGTTCGATGGTTTCATTGTGTTTCTTGTCTCTTGTAAAGAAATGATATCGCTCGACTATCTCATTTTTTGGTGGATTAAAGAATTCTTCCAGTTTTGCAATCAATATATCCATGTTATCTTTATCCTGCGGTCTGTTAAAAGTCATAGTTTGTATTGCATCAATACCAATTATTCCAATCCGATTTTTTAAGATATTTGCACGAACATCATTGGGCTTATTAATATAGCCAGTTACTTTCATAAATATGATGAAATCTTCCTTCCAACTGTGCCAATTACTGGCCATATCATTGGTTTTCATTAGAGGATCCGGAGCACGTGCATGTGCTTTCATGATGAATGCTTACTAAAAAGAATAACATCAATATTTTTTAAAATTATTTTTCTTAATTTTTATTTTCCAATTTATATTAGACAATGCAAAATAACCATAAATAATCCTTATTGTATTATGCTATTGTATTTTTAGTATCTATAGTATGTAAATTATATATATCCAAAGAATCTTAAGATTAAGTTTTAATAATTAAACAATATAATACTATTTTTATATTATCTTTTCAATACAAAAGAATAAAAGATATACAATAAAATTAATGAAGAAAGTATAGCAAAGTTCTGACTTTTAAATAAAGTATAGCTTTCAAATCACAAAAGTTATATGATTGTAATGTTATGTTTCTTCCAACATGAGGTTAGTCATTTTTAATTAATTTTTGATAAGAAAGAATGAGATTTTGAAAACAATTAATATATCAGCTATAAAGAGCTATTAAGAGTATCTTATACATTTCATATAACTAATATGTATATAATTCTAATTTTTGTAAAATAATAATGTACATCATTTTTATTTTAAGTAAAAAAATTTTTACTGTGTGTGTGTGTGTATTAATAAACATTCAAAAATTATTATTAGCCATCTTAACGTTAATATATTTTAATAATCATATTAATATTATTATTAAAACTGCATTACAATATAAATATAAAAGTAGCATATTTATGCTGGATACGTAGCTATGTAAATTAATTTTTATTTATATATGAAAAGATAATGATAAGATAATGATAAATATTTATAGAGATAAAAGCCAAATTAAAACAGACTTATAAAAAAAATTAGTCAACTTAATATGCACGATATAAAATAATTATTGCATATTTTCCACCATATTCGAATGACGTGTTCAACGTAATTATAGTTTACGTTATTAATACAATTTTTATAATTATGCTGGTCTTGTACAGTATATAAAGCTATGAAGATAATGCATTTACCTTGTTATTGTTACCTTGTTAAATGTGCACTTTTTAAGATAAAAATATTTTTCGTTTCTTCGACTTGAATCGTGCTTTGTTCGTGATTTTGTGGGTGACGACAACTTTATCTCCGTTTTCGTCGACTATAGACTATAGTATGTACCCAATCGTGTATACTAATGTCTAATGAATGACACACGCTGCACTGTATAGTATAACTGGTATAATCGACTTCTTCGAGATCTCCTGACAGCTCTGTAAAGATAGCTATTTAAAATTAATTCTTCAAAATTTTAACATTTGCAATTAATTGTTGGTTCTTTGTTACTTATTGCTAGCTTGATTTAGATGTTAATTTAATTGTTTTTAATAAAATAAATATTAGTATGAAAGTTAGATAACTTGATAGAATGTTTCAATTTTTCTTTCAATTGTTGTGTCAAATCGAGGAAATGAATTATTTCTTCAAGAATGATTGTTGGAGATTATTTATTAATTATAATAATTATTATGATAAGTATAACTAATAAATCCACATATTCTTTTTGTACAAAAAAACTTATTGTTAAATTACATTTCACAACACAGTGATTTATCAAATTATTTAAAATCCAGCAGTTGACTAATAGTGACATAGATAAACTTTATCCATTCAGCCATTCAGCAAGAATGATTATATGAGCATAATAGAGATTCTCAAAGAGCCACAATTTTCCTGATACATTTTTTAATTCATAATGTATAACATAAAATATAAAAAGCAAAAAAATTTTATATACACTAAATATAAATATGAATTTCAAAAATCTTATTAAATTTTCCTTAATTTTATATGAATATATTTTTTTTAACAAAACAAAATAGTGTCCTAAAGTTGTCTTCTGGTTATAAGTTTTTTTGCTTCCACTACAAGATTCTAAATTATTTCTCCTCATTCCACTTTTTTCTTTATTATCTATGATGAAACAAATTTATAAAATAAAACTACTCATTTGCTTTCGTTTATCTCACTTTCGTTCAAACAAACCGTGAGAAATTCTTGAAATATAAATAAATCCTATTCTGATTAGAAGATAATTGTTGGTTCTGTAACGAGCTTATGAAATATCAAGGAAATATTGCAATACAAATTCTTACTATTGTTACAATTTTACAAAATGTATCTATAAAATATTGAATTAAAATTTAAATTAAGACAAGGATCTTGATTTATACAATTTTTTTCATTAATGAACTTAATAGTGTGATTTCTTTATGTTTTTCAAGTACAGCATCCATAATATGCTTCGGTGGAGTATACGGTGTCATTTCCTGTAAAAAAGAGTACATGAATATTTTATGTGATGCTTATAGATTACCATTTAATTATAAAATATTAATGCAAGCATATTGGTTGGATGTATGTTTATATATGTATTTATTTATTTATATATGTAAGTATATCGAAAAGTACTATTGGTTTCTTTCTCTGGTTCTCTCTCGGGCCTCTTCTTACATATGCATTATTACGTTCTGTAATAAATAAAGGTGTATTTAATTATTTGCTGCACACTTATTATAAAAAAATACTTTTTTAATTTTTGTTATACGAATATAGGTAACAGATTATCAAATACATACGTGTATTGTTACCAAAATATGTTGATTGAATTACGACTTCATCGAAATATAAATCTGGTTTACGTCCTTGTATTGTTTGGAAAAAATTAAATTTTCTATTATTGCTGAGAGTTGAATTTGCAGTATCACAAGATACTATCGGAATATCTGGAAAACTAAGCTAGAAAAAATATCTTCTTAACAAGAACATATATTTTCATCATATTTGCTTTTTACTATCAATCAAAATTACAAAAATATATACTTTATGGAAATTAAATGCATAAGCTTTGAATAAATACCGTTTCGTTCATTGGATCCATGTCTTTGGTCGCAGAATTTGCCTTATGGTTCTTTTTGTTGTTACTCTACAACAAAATTATTTTTATAATATTCAGTAGTTTTTAAATCTTTTTATTTATAAAATTTTATTTCTGAAGAACTATCTTATTTTCATTTGCCCTATTTTATTTCTATTTACTCTTTTAATATTTCAATATTGAAATAATTTGTATATTTCTTTTGCAAAATTTTAGCTGTCAGTATAGTACAATTTATGTAAAATATAAAAAGATATGCATGCATTTAAATATAAAAGATGTTGTACATTTTGTTTATACATAATTAGCTATATAATATAAAAATTATGTTACTCTAATGAAAGATGTAATTGTATTCTATTTTAATATATTTCTAATAACACATACATAACAAGCAGGACACTTTCTTTGTGGATGAGAATCACATCTCCAACATTTTTTCATTCTACTCGGTGGCTTTGGTGTGGATTCTGTGTATTCTTTAATAACTTGTTTCACCTTCTCTGTTTCATCATTAATCTTGTAGTCATTATAAATTGCTACCAATTTCTGCAAATTTAAATTTTTTGTTTCAAAAAATTTTTGAAGAAGTATTTTGTTTTGAGTAATAGAAATAATTTTATCTCGTATAACATTATCCATTGTGTCTTTAAAATTGCAAGTTTTGGCTTTTTCCTAAAAATATTAGATATTTTAATACCAGGAAATACAAAATATTCAAAATAAAAAAAAAAGTGTAATGCAACTCAACATACTTTTAAAATATTTATATATTGTTCAATGGTTTCATTTTGTTTTTTGTCTCTTGTAAAAAATTTATATCGTTCGACTACCTCATTTTTTGGTGGATTAAAGAATTCTTCCAGTTTTTCAATCAATATATCCATGTCATCTTTATCCTCTGGTTTGTCAAAAGTCATAGTTTGTATTGCATCAATACCAACTTTTCCAATCTGATTTTTCAAGATATTTGCACGAACATCTGTGGGTTTATTAATATATCCAGTGTCATTCATAAATATGATGAAATCTTTCTTCCAACTGTGCCAATTACTAGCTATGTCACCAGTTTTTTCTAAAGGATCTGGAGCACATCCATATGCTTCCATGATGTATTGCACTAGAAACTATGAGATCAATCTTCCATTAAAATTATTCATATTTTTATTTTATAATTTACATTAATACACAATGCAAATAAACATAAATAATCTCTATTATATTATGCTATTGTATTTTTATCATCTATAGAATATAAGTTATTCTGAAAATTCTTAAGATTGAGCTTTGGTAATTAAAAGAAATTAATATTATCTCTTCAATATCAACTTTTTAATACAAGAAAATAAAGGATACAAAATGAAATTAAAGAAGATGGCAAGCTTTAACTTTCAGACAACAAAAATTATAAAAATGTAGTTATAATATTATCTCTTCTAAATTTTCTAAAATGAGGTTAGTTATTTTTTGAGAAAAAAAATGAGATATATATTGTATATATCTACTTTATTATATATATATATACTCTATTATATATAATTCTAATTTTTGTAAAGTATCATTATATGTTCATCATATTTATTTATTTAATATTATTTTAAATAAATAAAATTTTTACTTGTGTGTGTGTGTGTTAATAAACATTCAAAAATTATTAGTTTATATTAACATTAATCTTTTAAGTTATTTATTTTATTAAAAGTATCTTATCAATATTATTACCAAAATTGTATTACATAAATAAATTATATTTTATCTACTTTGTTTTCAAATGACATATTCAATATAATACAACTCACAATTATAGTTTGTCTTATTAATATAATTTTTACAAGATGATCATGTTGATCAACAGACAGTATATAAAGCTAGATGATAATGCACTTAGTTTCTTATTACACGCGCACTTTGTTATTACACGGGCGTTTACTTTGTTATTACATGTACGCTCTTCAAAGTGAAAATATTTTACGCTCTTTAAAATGAAAATATTTTACGCTCTTTCACAGAATACTTGAATTGTGTTTCGAACGTCACAATTTTTTTATTTCTGCTTCCACCGTCGATTGTAGCCGAGGTATATAATCATATCGTATAGAAATAAATAACGATGCATGATCTTTCTTCATCGATAAACTCTTGACAAAAACTGTAACCAATCTAATCAAGATGGCCAACTGAAATTAATTTTTCTAAATTTTTTAACAATTTCATTATTAATAATTTTTCATTATTATTAATTTCATTATTAATAATAATAATATATAATTGTTGATTTTTTTGTTAGTTTATTATTGTTAGCTTGATTTTTATCGATTATTAATTTGATTTTATTAATATGATGTTTTAATTTTTCTTTCGATTATTATGTATTAAATTAATTGGAAAAATCATTTGTTAGTCCCAATATTTCGTCAAGAATGATGGATTATTTATTAATTACAATAAAATAATTATTATAATACAAAATATATAATGTAATGGATTATTAATAATTATTAACTATAATAATTTTATTATAATTAATAAATAATCCACACGCACGCACGCACGCACGCACGCACGCACGCACGCACGCACGCACGCACGCACGCACGCACGCACGCACGCACGCACGCACGCACGCACGCACGCACGCACGCACGCACGCACGCACGCACGCACGCACGCACGCACGCACGCACGCACGCACGCACGCACACACACACGCACGCACGCACACACACACACACGCACGCACACACCTTTCATTTGTAGAAAAAGCTTATTATTAAATTATATTTCACAACAATGGAATATAACACAACTTATAGAATTATTTAAAAGCCAACTAATAATGGGATGAATTCTACAGCTATTTTACTTAACAAGACGTGTTCAAAAATGATTTCTAATAATATTCCTGATGCATTGTCTATTTATAATGTATATATAGCATAAAATATACAGCACAGAAATACACAATATAAAAGTTATAAATAGATGTTTTATAAACATATAACCAGTATAATAGAATAGCAGGAAAATTAAAATTTAATAATTCTATTTATTATCAAATGTATATCATATAAAATATATTTTATGTGTATGTATATATATATATATATATATATATATAATAAATATTATATATTTATATATATATTATATTTATTTATAAAATACATATTTTGTAATTTACAATATGAAAAATTCACTACATGCACGTGTGTATATGTGTGTTTGTACATACATACTTATAAAACATGTGAATTCTTCAGATTATAAATTGCAAAATATATATTATCATTAATATTTTTTAAATAAAACAACAATGTCTCTTGATTATAAGTTTTTTTTTCTTTTGCTTCCATTGCAAAATTGCAAATTATCATCTTGCCGCCCCGTCCATTATTTTTTTTTAGTATTATCTATGACGAAATGATCAATATGTAAACTGAAATTTTATCTTACTTGCTCTTGTATTCATTCCATAAACTTATAGAAATATATAGAAATAGACTGTGTATCTGCGCATCTTTGTACAAAGACTGTCTTAGAAAGAGAGAGCGATAGCAGTCGGATCTTTTTTTTCTCGTACCATTGAAGGTGAGGAGATATCACGACTGGAGGAAAATGAAGAGAAAAACGTATTTCGCCGCTTTTCCTTCAATTGTGCGAGAGAGAAAGAGATCCGACCACTATCGCTCTCTCTTTCTAATGTTTAAGACAGTTTTTTGTACAGGACGCAGTCTATTTCTATAAATACGCAGTCTATTTTTATAAATCTATGATTCATTCAAACAAACCGGCGATAAGATATAGAACAGTTCTGGAAATAAACAAATCCGTATTCTGATTAGAAAATAACTATCGATTCTGCATAATAATCTTATAATTAAGAAACATTCTTATTATTGCTATAACTTTGCAATATATTCATAAAAGATTAAAGTAAAATTAAAATTAAGACAATACACAAGGATCTTTATCTAATTTCTTTTGATTCCTTGTAATTCCGTGTAAATCCCTTATAATATCCGATTCGACTTCTTTTACTGCTGCATCTATTTGCTTTGAATCCCAAAATTTATATTCCGATTTCATCCCTTCCTTTACTTTAGTAAATTCTCTTCGTACATCATCTGCTGTTGGAATATCCAATAGATGTGTTGTTCCCTGTAAAAGAAAAAAATACGAATATTCGATATGAATATTTTATGTGATGCTTATTAACATTTAATTATAAAACATTAATTAATGCATGCATACTGGTTAGTTGTTTTATGAACGTGTTAGATATTTATATATGTTAGGTACATCAAAAATTACCGTTGGTTTGGCTCTTCTCACATATGCATTATTATATTCTGTAATAAATAAAGGTATACTTAATTTATTTGTTGCATACTTATGTTGCATACTAAAAAAATACTCTTTTATATTTTTATCATATGAATAACAGATTAATTATAATTTATAACAGATTATGAAATACATACGTGTATGATTAAGATATGCTGGTCGATTTATGGTATTATCAGAAGGTAAACTTGGACCCGGTTTACATTCATCTAGCATTACGAAATCAAATTTATCATTGTTAAAAGTTGAATTTGCAGCATCACAAGGTACTGTTGGAATATCCGGAAAACTAGTCTAAAAAATATCCTTTATTACAATTGTGTTTTCAATAAAACCTAGAAATGTATTTTATGAAAATCTAATTAATGAATTGAGTAAATACCACTTTATTCATCGGATCCATATTTTTAGTTTCAGAATTTGCCAGATTGTTCTTTTTCTTGTTATTCTACAACAAAATTATATATATAATATTATTTCTCTAAATCTTTTTTATATTATTTTATTTCTCAAAAAGTATTTTATTTTTGTCTATTATTTTATTATTTACTCAAACATTTTCAATACCTTAGTGAAATAATCTGTTTCTCTTTTTACACAATTTTTGCATTTACAGTATAATTTAATATATAAAAAGATACACAAATAAATGTGTATTTACGCACATGTGTCTCATCAGGAATTTATTATACAAAAATAGAAATTACATTTCATAAGAGTAATATAATTTTTATTATATGTATAATTAATTATACAACAGAACATAAAAAAATCAAATTGCACACCATACCATATTATGTGTTAGATTTATGTTATACTATAAATAAACAATTATTATAGATATATTATAGATATATTGTATGTATATTTATATAAAAGAAAATACAAATGGTCTTGCCTTATATATTAATCTATTGCTATTAATATTTTCTTTATATTTTTCCAACATTTTTTTTCACTTTATTTACCTTCGGAATATTAGCTTGTGCTAGATTCACATTTGCTTGGTCCAATGGATTTAATAAATTGTTTATCTATAACAGTAAAGAAAATTAAAAAAAATAAAGTCTCATATTATTCACATAAGATTAAAATTTTAATAATATATGTTATATGATAAATATTTTTAGTATATGATAGTATTTTTAAACAAATATATTATTTGAGCATACCAGTTGCATTACAGAATCTTTTAGCTAATCATCATAATAAATTACCTTATTATCATATAGCTTATTAGGATTAGGTCTGGGACCTTTGCAACATTGGGTAAAGTGATTCACATCACCACATTTTGTACATTTTGATCCCCAAGCGGGACACTTTCCAAGTGGATGTTGACAATTACATCTCCAACATTTTTTCCTCGTATCATTCATCAGCGGCTTCGGTACGGAGCTTAGGTTTTCTGTACTTTTAGTAATTTGTTTCTTCTCCATATTAATATTTTCTTTGGTGAGTTGTTTCATCTTTTCCATATTGATATTGTAATCATTATAAATTGCTACCAGTTTCTGTAAATCTAAATTTTTTGTTTCAAAAAATTTTTTACGAAGTATTTTGTCTTGAGTAATAAGGATGATCTTATCTCGTATAATACTATCCGTCATGTCATTAAAATTGCAAGATTTGGCTTTTTCCTAAAAAGAAAAAAAAAAAAGACATATTTTGATACCAGAAAATATAAAATATTCATAATAAAAAAAATGTATTACAATTCCACATACTTTTAAGATATTTATATATTGTTCGATAGTTTCATTTTGTTTTTTGTCTCTTGTAAAGAATTGAAACCGTTCGACCACTTCATTTTTTGGTGGATTAAAGAATTCTTCCAATTTTTCAATCAATATATCCATGTCATCTTTATCCTCTGGTTTGTCAAATGTCATAGATTGTATTGCATCAATACCAATTTTTCCAATCCGATTTTTCAAGAGATTTGCACGAATTTCATTTGGTTTATTGATATATCCAGTTACTTTCATAAATATGATGAAATCTTCCTTCCAACTGTGCCAATTACTGGTCATGTCATTAGTTTTTACTAAAGGTTCCGGAGCACGTGCGTGTGCTTCCATGGTGAATGCCAAGCTTACTAAAAAAGAGAAAGGATCAATATTTAAAATTGTATTTCTTAAGTTTATCAATATTCTTATTTTGTTCAATTTATATTAATAAACAATGCAAATAAATACAAATGATCTTTTGTAGTATATTATATATATATATATATATTATACTCTGAAAATTCATAAAATTGAGTTTTTAAAATTGAGTAATTAATCCTTTAACTGGCTGTCGTCAATAGATGACGAATAGAAATCCGTAGTTAAAGGGTTAATAAACAATATTATTTTTTATGTACTTCTTTTTGACACAAAAGAATAAAGAATACACAACGAAATTAATAAGAGAAATATAGTAAATCTGAAAGAATGAATTTATTTATTACAAATAATAAAAGTTACAAACATCCCATACAGCACAAGATATTCCATAAACATTCTAGGACATTCGTAGAATATTCAAATATTCATAAAATATTCTAGGATGTTCATAGAATATCTTGTGCTGTATAGGATATATGACTATAAATATTATCTCTTCTCAGATAACATTATCATTTTTTGATAGAAAAGGAATAAGACCTTGGAAACAATCAATGTCTTAGTTAAATATTAATAGAATAGATTATACATTTTATATAATGTAATCTTAATGTATATATAACTCTAATTTTAAAAAGTATCATTGTAATGTTTTTTTTAGTTTTTTATTAGTAATTATTTTCAATAAAATCAACTGTTAATAAACATTCAACAATTATTGATATCAGCTATTCTTGGCATTAATATATTTTAATAATCTTATCAATATTATTAAAAACTATATATATGTAAATAAATTAAAAATATTGCAGTTTGTCTACACAAACATAAAAGGCTGTGTTCAGAAACATCATCCGAGTGCTTCCGGGTATCATTTTATCTTTGTTATTCATCGAATATTAAATAAGAATAAAATGATACCCAGGTACACTGGGGTGATATTTTTGAACGCAGCCAAAGTAGTATATATGTATATACTTATTACAAAAATAGCTGAGTAATTCTTTTTATTTATATATGCAAAATAATAAGTATATAAATAATATATATATATATACATATATATATTACATATATATATATTATACATATATATATATAATTATATATATATATATATATACATAAAAAGAAAAAGACTTCTAAAAGAAATTGACAACTTTTCATTATACTCAAAATTATTATTGCGAATATCATCCGCCATATTCGCTTTCGAATGACGTGTTCGCTAACAATGCAATTATAATTTGCATTTTTAATATAAATTTCTTGATGATTATGATCTTCTACAGCATATAAAGCTACGTAGATAATGCATTTACCTTGTTATTAAACGGGTGCTCTTCAAAATAAAAATATTTTACGCTCCTCGACTTGAATCGTACTACGTGCTTTGTTTGCAACTTGTGAGTGACGAACTTATCTCCGACCTGCGGCTCCTTCGTTGATCGCAGTTCCAACGTAACTGTCGTAACTGTATGTATGATAGTAGTGGTGGGAGATAATCATCGGTGATCTACTGGAAATACACCTTACGTGTGCGTACAACGGGTATTCCCCAAAGTATCATATATATATATAATATATGCATTTCTCGATAAGATGTGCATTCCCATGCAGGACTCTTGCACATATAGGATGCGTCACTTGCCAAAAAGGGATAGCCAATCGATGTACAGCTAGTCCGTAAGAGCGAAAAGTTGATTGGCGCCTCGCTTTTTGACCTAAAGCTGGGTCTACAATAGATAATTTAAGCCCTAAACCTTAAGAAATTGACTAATCACAGTCGAGTATTCTCTTCATACTTGACTGTGATTGGTTATTCTCTTAAGGCTTAAGGCTTAAATTATCTATTGTAGACTCGACTTAATGCCTGTATCACACTAACAGCTGGTGGCTGCGATTGCAATTCCGTCTGAACTAATCAGAAAGCAATGGTCAGCGATTACGATTAAAAACTGTTAGCTCTTTATCTATTTTCTTTTTAATTGAAATTTATTATTAAATTAAGACAGCATATGGCCATAACGAGTTCATATGTTTTGTATGCAAGAGCTCATAGTCCTTTAAGGTATAAAATTAGATTATCTTTCAATAAGGATATAGGATGTTCGAATTTTTTTTAAATTATTATATATATATATATCAAATCGATAGAAAATTGATTTTTAATCCCAATTATTTTGTCAAGAATGATTGTTAATGGATTATTTATTAACAATAAAATAATTATTATTAATTATTACTATAATTAATATTAATTATTATTATCTAAAATGTTGTGAATTATATAATTAATTATAATTAATAAATAATCCGCACACACACAGACACACACACAAACACTTTTCTTTTGTATATTTTTACTGTGTGTGTGTGTGTGTGTATGTGTGTGTGTGTGTGTGTGTATAATAATAATAATATAGTAAATATGTGAAATCTTCATATTATAAATTACAAAATATATATTATCATCAATATATATTTTTTTTAATAAAACAACAATGTCTCTTGATTATAAACTTTTTTCTTTTGCTTCCATTGCAAATTATCATTTCTCCTTCTCGTCCAATATTTTTTTTAGTATTTTCTATGACGAAATGATCGAATATAAATGTAAATTGAAATTTTACTCGTTCTCGAATTCATTCGAACAAATCAGCAACAAGATTTAGAATAGTTCTTGAAAAATAAACAAATCAGCGTTTTAATTAGAAAATAACTGTCAGTTATTATTATTGCTATATAACTCTGCAAAATATATTCATAAAAGATTAAAGAAAAATGGAAATTAAAATATTATTACACAAGGATCTTTATCTAATTTTTCTTGATCTCATGTAAGTTTCAATTCGATTTCTTTTATTATTGCAGTTACATCTGTTTTCTTTTGATCCAATTTAAATTCCGATTCAACTTCTTTCTTTATTGCAATTATATCTCTTCACATATCTGTGAAATACATCTGTTGGCCTCTGTAAAAGAAAAAAATGCGAATATTCGATATGCATATTTTATGTATGATGCATATTTTATGTATGATGTTTATAAATTAACATTTAATTATAAAACATTAATTAGTGTATGCATGCTAGTTAGATGTTTTATATTATTATATAAAAAAATACTTTTATATTTTTGTCACATAAATATAAATAACTACGAAATACATACGTGTATGATTAAATGGTTAATCATTTTTTTTATTATCGGAAGGTAAACTTGGACCCGGTTTACATTCATCGAGCATTACAAAATCAATTTTATTATTGCCAAAATATAAATTTGCAGCATCACTAGGTATTGTCGGAATATCCGGAAAACTAGTCTAAAAAATATTTTTTCTTAATGAAAACACCCTTTATTACAATTACGTTTTTAATAAAAACTATAGAAATGTATTTTATAAAATCAAATACATAAAAATTTATAAAATATTTAAGTAAATACCATATTATTCATGGGATCCATATTTTGAGTGTCAGAATTTGCCAGATTGTTCTTCGCTTTCTTGTTTTTTTTCTTCTACAACAAAATTTTGTATATATTAATATTCAATTATTTCTCCCTAAATCTTTATCTGTAAAATTTAATTTCCCAAAAAATATGTTATTATGTTTATTATGTTATTTACACAAGTTATTTGTTATTTACATTACAAACATTTTCAATGTTTCAGTGAAATAATCTGTTTCTCTTTTCAAAATTTTTGCCTTTACTGTACAATCTAATATATAAAAAATACACATATCAATGTATATACATGTGTATCAGAACTATACATGTGTTATCACGAATATATTATTATATAAAAATAGAAATTACATTTTAGAAGACTAATATAATTTTTGTAATATAACTAATTGTACAAACAGAATATAAAAAATTAAATTCAAATTGCATACTATATTATGATATAAATGTAGAATTATTATAGATATATGTATTGCAATTCTATATAAATGTAGAATTATTATAGATATATATATATATATATATAGGACAAAATACTAGTGATATTTACATTTACTATTAATCTTTTTTTTATATTTTTCCAACATTTTTTTCACTTTATTTACCTTTGAAACATTAGCTTGTGTTGGATTCACATTTGCTTGATCCGTTGGATTTAATAAATTATTTATCTACAACATTAAAAATATATAGAAAGTCTCACATTATTCATATAAGATTAAAATTTTAATAATATATGTTACATAGTAGGTATTTTTAATATTTTTAAACAAATATTTTATTATTTGAACATCCTAATTGCATTACAGAATCTTTTAACTAATTATCATTATAATTACCTTATTCTCATTTAGCTTAGGATCAGATTTGGGGCGTTTGCAACATTGGGTAAAATGATTCATATCACCACATTTTGTACACTTTGATCCTAAAGCGGGACACTTTTCTTGTGGATGTTCACAATTACATTTCCAACATTTTTTCTTTGTATCATTATTCGGCGATTTCGGTGTGGAGCTTGTGGATTCTGTACTTTCTTTAGTAACTTTTTCTTTAGTAACTTGTTTTATCTTCTCCATATTGATATTTTCTTTAGTGGGTTGTTTTATTTTCTCCATATTAATATTTTCTTTAGTGGGTTGTTTTATTTTTTCCGTATTGATATTTTCTTTAGTGAATTGTTTCATTTTCTCCATGTTGATATTATAGGCATTATAAATCGCTACCAGTTTCTGCAAATTTAAATTTTTTGTTTCAAAAAATTGTTTACGAAGTATTTTATCTTGAGTAATAAGAACAATTTTATCTCGTATAATACTATCCGTCAGTTCATTGAAATTACAAGTTTTGGCTTTTTCCTGAAAACAATAGATATTTCAATACCAGAAAATATAAAATATTTACAACAAAAAAGTATATTGCAATTTAACATACTTTCAAAATATTTATATATTGCTCAATGGTTTCATTTGACTTTTTGTCTCTTGTAAAGAATTGAAATCGCTCGACCACCTCATTTTTTGGTGGATTAAAGAATTCTTCCAGTTTCTCAATCAATATATCCATATCATCTTTATCCTCTGGTTTGTCAAAAGTCATAGTTTGTATTGCATCAATACCAATTTTTCCAATCCGATTTTTCAAGAGGTTTGCACGAATTTCGTTTGGTTTATTGATATATCCAGTTACTTTCATAAATACGATAAAATCTTCTCTCCAACTGTGCCAATTACTGGCCATGTCGTTAGTTTTTACTAAAGGATCTGGGGCACGTGCGTGTGCTTCCATAGTGAATGCTGAAGCTTACTAAAAAGCGAAAAGATCAATATTTAAAATTATATTTCTTAATTTTACTTTTCAATACTAATAAATGCAAATAAATATGTATAATCTCTTGTAATATATTATAATAATTTTATACAGTTTGGGTAAAGTTTTAGGACTAATTTTATAAAACGTGAAAACCAAATAGTCGTATCTATTTTTCGCCTTTTGAAATCTCTCGTATTAATCTCTAACTACGTTTCTATTAAATTTTATCAATTATATTGGTATTATTTTATCAATTAATATTGGTTCAGTATAATTCATATTTGAACCTGTTTTGTGTGACGAGTTTGTTTTATCTTCTTATAGAAATGTTTATAACGCGATCAAATTCCGTGTAAAATTGAATAAAATTACTAAACAAATAAAACGTAGAAAATAAAAAATGTAGAATGTATTGGAAAAAATTCACCGCGAGCGAAGATACTTCGATTCGAAAAGTCAAGAATTAAAACAATGCTCATTGGTTCTTTTTGCAATAAGGGCATAAGACATAATTAACAAAGAATCTATTCCACAACGCACAACAATTAAATGAATTTTACAAGACCGTAGAAAAGTTGCTTGCAAAAATCAGTCGTGTGCGATCTGAGATGAAAAGGAATCGTGATTAGTTTCTGGTTTTGCATGATAACACTCCGATGCATATCTTTGCAATCACTTTTTAGCATCTAAAAATCTGTTCCAATCTGGTCCTGGCTATTTTCTTTCCTCCAAACTTAAACTAAAGTCAAAAGAAAGCTGATTTCACGAAACAAATTTTGTGAAGCAGATTCAAAATAATGGCTGCATTCAACAGAAAATGCTGCTTTGCAACAGTTGTAAAATTCGTGAATCTGATTGGTGTATGCTCTTAGATTCTCAGCCAAAATTAAAAGCATACAACAATCAGGCTCACGAATTTTACAACAGTTGCAAAGCAGCTTTTTCTGCTGAACGCAGCAATGATACAAGGGCTTCCAAAATTTACTGCCAGTACTGAAAATCTATAACTTACGTGACGTATACTATAGATTTTCAGTACTGGCAGTGAATTTTGGAACACAGCCAAGATAATTAAACAGCGTCTCAGTTTTGAATTTTTATAACGTCTTATATAAGCTGGAGAAACGCGCCAACTTCTGTGTGAAATTAGAAGGAATATATATATTGAAATATAATTAATATTGAAGATATAACTTTTTTTTATTTTTTTTGGTAGAAATAGTCCTAAAATTTTATAGCCAGATTGTATATGTTGGGCGAAAAGATAAAAAACGCTTACGCTCAATTTTGGTTGATTACTGAAAAAAATTTCAACACCAATTTCGCTTTGTAGCCTTTTTGAATATGCGAAAACGCGTTGTAAACGTTTTTGAAAGTGCTACGTCATCAATTTTGCATTGTGATTGAATCTGAAGAGTCAAACCTCTATGGTCGACTTTTTCCCTAAATGAGCGTTTTCAATCTTTGAGCCTAACATATAGAATATAAAGTGCATACTCTGAAAATTCTCAAGATTGAGTTTTAGTAATTAAGAAAGAGTATTATTTTTATGTACATCTTTGTAATGCAAAAGAATAAAGAATATACAATGAAATTAATAAGAAAAGTATAGTAAATTTGAAAGTATGAATTTCAAATAATAAAAGTTACAAATTACATAGCTAAATAAATGTAAATATTACCTCTTTTCGGATAACATTTTATTACTTACTCATTTTATATTTATCGTTTTTTGATAGAAAAAAAATAAAACCTTGAAAATAATCAATGTCTTAGCTAAATATTAAATAGAGTAGATTATATATTTTGTATAATGTAATTCTCTTATAATGTATATATAATTCTAATTTTGAAAAGTATCATTGTACATGTTTTTTTCAGTTTAACAGTTAAAACCTTAACTGTTAATAGACATTCAAAAATTATTGATGTTAATTATTCTTATTAATATATTTTAATAATCTTATCAATACTATATAAAAATTCTACGTAAATAAATTAAAAATACTGCTTGTCTACAAAACATGATAAAAGTAGTATATATATATATATATATACTTGTTACAAAGATAGCTAGGCAATTTTCCTTATTTATATAAAAAATAATAAGTAATGAAAAATAATATATATATATATATATATATATGTATGTGTACATAAAAGAAAATAAAGACAGATTTAGAAGAAATTGATAAACTTTTAGTATGCGCAATAAAAAATAATTATTGCAAATTTCATCCGCCATAATTGCCTTTGAATGACGTGTTCAGTATAATGCAATTATAGCTTGCACTTTAAACATAATTTTTATGATGATTATGCTGATCTTCTACAATATATAAAGTACAATATATAAAGCTACATATATAATGTATGTACCTTTTTCTTAAATGTGCGCTCTTCAAAATAAAAATAGTTTACGCTCCTCGACTTGAATCGCGTTCGTACGTAACTTGTGTGTGACGATAAACTTATTTCTCCTTCCTTCGTCGATCGCAATACAAATGGAACTGTATGATATCATCACTAACGATCATCTACATATAGTATTGGACGGAACATGGAATCGAAAACGTGTTGACTGACGTAGAAAGAGATAAGGGAATAGAAACGGTTCATGACCGGAGATATTTTTAGATTTTATATATCTTATCTGTGTTTAACCCATTCGTTTTGCATAATAAATAAGCAGAAATCATATTACTAATTATTTGTATATAATATCACTCTATAAAATATTTTTATATGCTGTTTTTTCATATATAGTAATAAATTTAAGGTCTCAACTTATAAGAATACGGTACTGTTCCCTTTCTCCTTCGACAAAATTCAACCAATCAAAAGAGACTAGAATGAGAGATCCGTGCTTCCACATCTATTTCTCTCTTTCTAAATCTCTCAATAACACGAAAGATCAAAGAAATCTTGCCGCATGTTCCGTTCAGTACTATACTATACTATATATATATGTGTGAAGGGTATTCCCCAAAATATATGATAGCCAATCAATTTACAGTTAATCTGTAAGAGCGAAAAATTGATTAACGCGTCGATTTTTGACACTACGTTGATGCGTTCTGAATGCAAGAGTTCATAATTCTTTAATATTATATAAGTGTTTATTGCCATTGCTAATTCAGTTTGATTGTCAGAAAAAAGAGCTACATTGGAGAACTACAGCAATAATTACTCAATTAAAAATTAGGAATAATTTATAATACATTTTAAAGGCCTATTTAAAAATCAATAAAGTCTAATAGTGTAGTAATTAAGCCGTAAGAAATTGATCAATTACAGTTCATTATTTTCCACATATTCGTCTGTGATTGATTAGTTTTTTATTTAAAGCACATCAATTATAGGCTTATCCTAAATTATATATATATATATAAATATAATGTATATTATATATATATATATGTGTGTGTGTGTGTGTGTGTGTGTGTGTGTGTGTGTGTGTGTGTGTGTGTGTGTGTATGTGTGTGTGTGTGTGTGTGTGTGTGTGTGTGTGTGTGTGTGTGTGTGTATAATGTATGTATATGTGCGTATATACATTAATTAAATTAAATTTTATCATCGCTTTTTATTTTTTTCTTCTTATTTTTCTTTTTCTCTTTATTTCTCCCTTATTATGTTATATATTGTACATGCATAATGACATGTCTGTATAAAACAATGAAAAAATATTTATAAAATTCAATATTTGATAATTTTTCAAAAAACTTTAACTAAAATTATCATTCGCTACGATTCTTTAAATTCTTTCATATTATTTGTTTAACTCTATCTTTTACATTTATTGTTGATTTGATGAATAATACAAAAGAAAAAGTTTGTAAAAGTAACGATGATTTGAATTTCGCGCGCAAATTGTGAGAGACCAAAATCCTTATCGAGATTGTTGTCATTTTGATCTTGTAAGTTGAATAATAATTTAATCGAACAATAATCAGTTCCTTATTTAATTAATATAATAAAAAGCCATAATCTCTCTCTAATACGGCTTTGCGCATACCTGCAGATGATGCTCCGTTTTGGGCGTTTTCCATTTAGCGACACAGATCAGTTCAATCATCATTGGCTGCGTTCAGCAGAAAAAGCTGCTTTGCAACTGTTGTAAAATTCGTGCGCCTGATTGGTGTATGCCTTTAATTTTGGCTGAATCTAAGAGCATACACCAATCAGATTCACGAATTTTACAACTGTTGCAAAGCAGCATTTTCTGCTGAACGCAGCCAATCTGTCTTTTTTGAACATCAGTGAATGACAAAGATAGAATGACACTTGTGTTGAATTACGTCGCTAAATGGAAAGCATCCTATGTATCTTACGCGCTACGGTATATGTAGTATACAGGGTGTATAAAAAGTATTCGGACAAAAATCCCGAAAACCAAGCATATTAACTAATTTGCAATTAACATATTTTTTCTTAAAATAATTATGTTTTTTTCACATCAATGGATTCTTCCTATTATTTTGTGCCTAAATAAAGTATTGAAGTAAAATCATCGAACAGTGAATATCGTACAAGATATTTTATAGTTAACGTAAAATTAAGAAATGATTTCAAGTCTCAAAACTCGAAAAGTACTTAATCAAAAAATACTTAATTATACTTCTTTGGAAAGCTCTCGAGATAAACTATAAGAATACGTAACAAAAAATAGAGGGTTCCATTAAAAAAATTCAAGGTGACGTTGTCCCGACGCTGACGACGCCATCCAAGGTCAAACTCATAGCACCGATAAAATCAATCTCTCGAAACCCTACAACTTTCATCCGAAGCATCTTCTTCCAACGTGCTTAGTTTCCGAGATATATTTATACTCGCCGTCCCGGGTACCTCTCGTACACCCGGTATATAAACTTTCACGACGCTGGCGCCGCGAAGCGGCGGGGTTCGGAACGACGCGCGTCCCGATACGTGCGTTCGCACTCGTTCGTGGTTGATTCGCGTGGTTTTCGGGAGCAACGCGAGCAACGTGATCGTCGACGTGATGACGTCAGATCTCGAGGCATAGGCCGAGAGTAACGCGAGTGTGTGTTTAAAGCCGAGGCCAGGCAGGGCGTGTGTGAAATCGTGCGTCGTGCGTTCCTTCCTTCCGTCATCGGATGGAAGGTATGTGCAAATAACGGCGCGAGCGCGCGTCCGTTCGTCCGTCCGTCCCGTTTGTTCGTTCGTTCGTTCGTTGGTTGGTTGGTTGGTTGGTTGCTTCGTCGGTTGGTTTTTATCCGCCGGGATAGAAATTATGTACGGTGCTGTTTTAACGTGATACGCGTGAAGACGGTGAAGAATAGAATAAAAGAAATAGTTAGAGTACCATGTTCCGCTGCATTCCGATTTTTAAAGGGTGTAACAGGCAGGTGGAATACGTTGACAAACGTCACTGCTCTCTGCCCTGCATCCCCGACGACATCCTGCGTTACTCCAGGAGTCTCGAGGAGCTTCTGCTGGACGCGAATCACATCCGCGATCTGCCAAAGGTGAGAGAGGCAGATCCCACCTTTTTTTTTCCCCCCGTTCGGGGGAAATTTATTTATTTTTTTTTTTCTCTCTCCCCGTGCGGCGCGGAATATTGCGGCAATATTGCAGCGACATTGCAATATTGCCGCGACGTTTCGATGCCTCCACGATTCGGCTCGATTTGAATCCACGATCTCATCCTGTGCCGTGTTTCAGAACTTCTTTCGACTCCAGAGGCTACGAAAGCTCGGCCTGAGCGACAATGAAATACACCGCTTGCCGCCGGACATCCAGAACTTCGAGAACCTCGTCGAGCTGGACGTGTCCAGGAACGGTGAGATTATAAATTAAGAGCTTAAAAAAAAAAAGTCGTATGTACGCTAGACAGATAAATAGATACACACACGAGACGGCGAGATAAATGTATCGATGCGTGGACGCCGTCTAGGAATTCGAGCAATTAATCGTAATTAATTCTCATTAAAACGGGCTTGTTGATTTCTCACGCCCGGCATCGCCCCTCCCCCTCCTCCCCCGTTCCCCTCCCTCCTCCGACGTCATCCTTCGCGTCTCGAGGATTCCGATTTATTCGCGCTTCTCTCTCGAAAAGGAGAAAGGAGGCGTCGCGCGATGACAAAAGGGCGACTTAAGGCGGATTTACATGAAATTACATATAATAAATACCGCTCGCGGACACGCGACGAGGGCGAGGCGGGGTTCATTTGTCGAAAGAGAGAGAGAGAGAGAGAAAGAGAGATGGATAATCTCCTGATTCTCGAGGCGAAGCTCGAGGATAGTCGGGCGACCATTAGCTAACGAAATGCACGTATAACGGTGTATTTTCCTTCGCCTCTTCTCTCGGCCTCTGGTCTGGTCTCGGCTCCGAACCGACACCGCGTCCGTCGCGGCCGCGAGCCGAGCCGAGCCGAGCCGAGGCGGGCGGCTCGCCCCGCCCCGCCCCGTCTGTCACTGGCGCCTGTCATAAATATTTCTCCGCCTCGAGCGTATCGGTTTTCCTTTCCTCGCGCGCGAGGGTTTTCCTACCTGTTGCAACGTGGCTCGATTGTCAAAAAACGGCCTCTCGGCCTCCGGAAAGAGTGTGGGATTTTTCTTATTGTCGGGAGAAACTCGGGGAATTTTTTCGATCTGGAATTTTATTGTATTTTATTGTTGGAAATCGAGATAATTTTTCCCTCCGATTATATTCGCTCTTATATTCGAGGCTTATATTATATGTACTCGTTGAAAAAGCTCAGGAAACCTGAGGTTCTCGTTTTCTATGTTACCTGGAAAAAACAAGGGATTGTCGGGAAATTAAATGGAATTTTGTTGGGAATCGAGGATGTTTTTCTTAAGGATAATTCTCGAGGATAAATTTTTCTTTTATAAGTTTGCTCCTTTTCGACGTGTCTACTCTTTAGAAAAATATAGAAACTTGAAGTTTCCAGGGATTCTTTGTACTTGGAGGAATCAGAGGATTTTATGGGAGCTTAGGGAATTTAAAAAAAAATTTTTTTTACATCTTGATCTTATATATAGAATGTTTACTTCTTTAAAAAATGTGGAACCTGAAATTCTTAAAGATTTTTTTATACCTAAAAAAATCAGGAAATTATTATGGAATTATAACTCAAGAAATTAAAAAAAACTTTCTCTGATATTTTTGCTTTTATATTGCAACGTTCGTCAAACTGCAAATTATAATATATTGCAAATTATAATATATTTATAAATTCAATATCTTAATAATCTACATATCCAATATATATTTCTCTCTCTCTCTTTCTCTCTCTCATTGTATAATTTTTGTTATAAAATTTTGTAATTTTTAGTGACAAAATGAAAATGTTATGCAAGTAAAAACTGCCTATTTAAGAAAACCATTATCAGATCTTTTGAGCTCATTTTCAAATTTAAAAATTTAAAACTTGGAAAGTGGCTCTTCTTCATTTTTGTCTCGTACGAGTGAAAAGCATTAGAAAAGGCACACAATAAAAAATTATTTTAAAAAGCCATATCTAAAAATTCTTTTTTTATTTAATTAAAAGCTGAATTTTCTTAAAATTTTGAATAAAAATACCTAGAAAATCAGGGAATTGTCAGGAAATTTTTTCAAAAATTTGAGTAGACATTCTGAAAAAGAATTAAATGAGACGATAAATAGCACGAAATAGAGAAAATCAGAGATTTAAAAAAATATATGTTTAAAATTTTTTGGTCAGATAGAAATATTTGTATGCACGCATATAAAGAAAAAATGAAAGAGAGGAGAGTTGAAAGAACATTTATATTGCAATATCAGAAAATTAAATTATTTAAATAGACATTTATTAAAGATTTACTTCAATTAATAAGTAGAAAATGTGTCTCCCTATTTCGTACAAAGGCTGGATTGAAGGTATATTCATGGAGTATTTATAGGGGAATATACGGGTGAACTCGACGGATTCTAAAGAAAGATTTTCATATTAGATTAATTCTGTCGATGATTGGTTGACCGAGAAAACACAACACACTTTATTGACAGAAGCACGAAGCCGATCATGCAGTCAAGTCACGTGTCCTTACATTACACAAAATACGTCTGACGTTACACCAAATACCGGTGTTTTCACTTTTTATTGTCGGAGGATGAAGCGAACGAGAGGAAAGAGGTGAACTAAAATCAACGTACGATTATATTTTTAGATTTTTAGCCCACAGGTGAAAGTTTGAAGTGAAAAGTTTACACACATTCGTTACCTATATTCACTAAAAATTGCATCATATTGTATCAATTTTGACGATATTGTTTCAAGCTTTTTGTCTGCGATAAAAAACAAAAAGAACAACTTTTTTCAAAAGCAAACTAAAATTGCGAGGACCGAAATATAAATTTACCTTCAAACCGACGTGTGCTGAAAATTACAACACGTAGTAAAAATTATATTAAAGGGATAAAAAATATGGAACAGACTATTTGGAATAAAAAAATTAACTATTTAGAATAACGAGATAATCCTATAAAATGATTATTTTATTCACGTAATTAATTAATAATTAAATTCTATTTATTAATTGATTAATATCACGAGAAATAAAAAAAGAGTTTCAGACAAAAGTTCGAGAGATTCTCGGTACAAGTCAAATTAACAAACGAAGAATACGCAAATACGCAAATTTTTTAATTTTATTTTTATAATGAAATAAACTATTAATTAAGCAGCTTATTAATTAAGTTCTATAATTAAGTTCGCGTGTCAGGCATGATAATATTTTCAATATTTAATAATCACGCAAAAAATAGAGGCTCCAGCAGCTCTCATCTACGAGAATGACATTTGACGCCTCGATCTTAATCTGGAATTAAATAATTTTTCAGACGAGAGATATAAAAAATATGTGCCTTCGAGAAAAAGTTAATAAAATAAAATAAAATAAAAATAAAAAATATGAAATAAAAAAAGCTCTAATATAATAAAAATTAAAAATTTAATAAAAATTATCCGAGACGTGAAATATGTATATCTTTCGCAATCATTATCGCTCATAATGGAAATAATACCGTTATGTACACACGTGCAATTATCACAACTACTATCAGCATTGTTCGTAACGCATTGTTTCCCTTTATAATGGCTCGCGATGTCGCGAATTGCGCGATCGCCACTCGCGGTCATCCGGGGGATCCCCGCGAAGTATTTACGATCTATTATGCTGAAATATATGCGTTACGTATTTGTTTCCGTTTACAACAATATCCCATTCTGACACTGATTCATCGGCGCGGAATCGCTCAAGAGAGGCTCCTCTCCATCGAACGTAAAAGATGAATAGATTGCGTAATCGCGACAGGTTTTTCTCAGATAACGACTGCCTATATATGTACATATCGCATTCCTCTGATTTCCTCCGACTTTGTGCCTTTTGCTTTAAATTTTCATTCCATTAAGAATCATTTTGCTTTTGTTTACATCTTATCGAGTTTACATCTTGTCATTTCAAGATCGCTCGAGAAGAGATATTTTGCAAATATATTTGAGATTTGAAACATGTGAGAAGAGGATTTATGCGTCTCTTTTACTTCTATTGTACGGTCGAACGGAAATTGTACATTGATCGCTTTCGGATTGACATTAAAAAAAAAAAAGAAAAATGTTTTGCTAACGTAGGTGGGTTTCTAGGTGCCACGATAAAATTTATCGTTATTTTTTTTCTCTTCTCTGGAACGTTGTTTGCAACATGTGGAATTTATAGCAGCCAATTCTTGCGAGCCTTTGTGCCTTCTGGCACATTTAAGTTCCATTATCAAATATTAATCACACTGCATTGAATAAATATTCGATATTATAGCTGGAATCTACGATCTTTGTGAGAAAATTCTTCTGCGTATGGTCGAAGTAGAACAGGATTTATACTCCCGGGAAAAAATTTATATATTCCCTTGAAAATCTGATATTCTCAGGGAGCTTCTTCTTTTGCGTTCTACTTTGAAAAATCAGAAAATTCTCAATTTGAAGTTTTATTTGAAATTTTATTGGGAAATTTAATTTAAAAAATTGATAATTTTCATTATCTTGTTTTTATGTTAATCTAAATAGCTTTAATTTTGAAATTATGAAAACTGTGCTTAAGAACTCAAGAAATTTATTCTTTTGCAATATTTAAACTTTGAAATTATATTTTATTTTTCTTTTTAACATCTCTTCTATTAGTTTTTTTATATTTTATTTTAAAATTATATTAAATAATATATTAATATTTAATATTTTATATATTTATTTAACATTTATATTTATTTAATATTATTTTATACATTTATTTAATATATATAATTATTTTATAATTATATTAAATATCTTTAATATAATTTCATAATTAAATTAAAGATATTTTTCTTTAACATTTAAATAACATAACATGTTATATACATATTCTTTCATATTCAAATAACGCAATATATATATATATATATATATATATATATATACAATATATTTTTGATAGTATTTTTATAATATTTTTATACAATATTTTTTTAAATATTTTTTCTTAATATTTAATATGAAATTTTTCAAGTTTAAAATAGATTAAAATATTTTTTATTTATATTAAAAAATCACATAATAAATAAAACTTATTAAAACGTGCAGTTAAAAAACTATTTTAATTCTACCTGAAATTTTGAACAAAAATATTTGGAAAATTATGAACTCTTCAAGGAATTTATTTACAAGAATATCCCTACATAATAAATAAAAATAATTCTAATATCAATCATCACAGAAGATTTTTTTTCCTAAATTCCACTGACAATTTATATATAAATTTTACTTTTGTTATTTAGATCGATTAAACGCGAAACGTATGAGATGTCACAGTATTCCCTAATCACTCATCTACCTCAATTAATTCCTCGCACCTGGAAAATTGTCACCGCAGTTGCAGGATCATCCTTTGGAGCGTCGAGGACTGCAAATTAAATGGAATTACGTGCAGCTTTAATCGGAATCCCTTCCCCGTCTCGCGTTTTTATGTCCATTCTCTCTCTCTCGCGCGTGCAAACACGCAATAGAGTAACGATCTCCCGTCACCTCCTCCGAGGTAAATTACAAAGGCCGAGGGTGGAACGTTTCGTGCTATTTATAATGTTTATTGCGGTTGCATTAAAAGGGGCCGTCGACTAACCGCAATGCCATGCATGGCATCTGAAAATTGACGGTGTGTTTGAAAAAAAGGATGTAATATATATGCATGAGAGTGAGAGAGAGAGAGGGAGGGGGTGGCCTCTCTGGACCATCGCGCATTTCCATCCAACCGTAGATTCTTTTTCGTCCACATCCATAGAAAATCGACCCCTCATCTCTTTTCTAGCGTAAATTCATTCAAGCTTATAAGCCTACTCTGCCGCATTTGGCGGCATTTTCTTTCATTTTCGACGGTGCCGTATTTTCTGTTTTTCTAATAAAATGTCAAAGAGTAGACGCTTCTGTTCTATTATCAATTTCTCTTACTAATTTTTGCAATTAAACGCGCTTTAATCATGTTCAATTTAATAAATGTCACCTCGATCGTTTGATTTATTCGAGAAAAACTTTGATAATTTTTTGAGTAAATACGTTTGAGTAAATACGTGGATGCGGGACTTCGTAATTGGTCGTACAACTGGGAAGGTGAGAATAGTAGGTGATAATTGATAGGTAATTGACAAAGGATAATTGCATGTAAAAAAATAAGAAAGTCGAGAATTTAAAATACATCTTTGTATAAAAGAATTTCGAGAAAATTGATTTCAAAATTTGAAAAATTAATAATAAATTAATGAAGAATTTATAATATAATATTAATATTTATTATATAATAATGAAAAATTAATAAAATTTTTACTAAATTTTTGAATGTATATGTTCCATTTATAATAATAAGATATTTTAAAATAATTTAAGATACTTTTCTTACATTTAACTAACACATTTCTTGAGAGTTTATAATATTTTTATTTAATATTTTATAAACTTTTTAAGTTTAAAATATATTAAAATATATTTTATTTATGTTAGAAAATCGTAATAAATAAACTTATTTTAAAAGTGCATCTAAAAATACCTGGACAATTATAAAATCTTCAGGAAAATTGTATTGTGCATAAAATATTCAGATAAACTTTAGTTTACAATAGAAAAAAGTATCTTTTTATATGTTATATGTTTTAATAGCTATTATCGAGAAAAAACTGATATGCAACACAATATTGTTAAAAAGTCACTTGAGTTTGTCGTGTTATCAATCAAAGCTTAATGTGTTATCAAGTTTTGAATTTTCAAAGTTAATTTTCTTGAAAACAAAATCATGTATACGAAAACATTTTATTCTACATTTCTTACTACTTTTTTCATAGAATCATCTTTCGGTGATTGTATCACCAGCTATGAGACAAACACATCTGCATGTGTTTACTTAAATCTCCCCCCTCTATAGAATTTAATTTTATGATGACACCATCGTGACTTAAATTCTTATCAAAATGTCATTTTCTTGCTTTTTTGTGATAAAAAAAAACAGGATGTTTACTTTCTGGAAAAACACATGAATAATCTAGAATTTTATTGGAATTCAGGAAAATTGTTTAAAAAGTTCTCTCTCTCTTTCTGTCTGATAATTTTACTTTTATATTATAAACAATTTTCCGATAAACCAAGTCATGAATTATATATTTAAGATATATTATAAATATATCTATTTACCTCTGTTTACATATTCAGTGACTTAATAAACTTCTAAACATGCAATACATATTTTTTATTATATTATTATAATTTTCATTGATAAAAAATTAAAATGTTATGCAAGTGAAAAATGTTTATCTTAAGAGCTATTCAGTTTTTTCCGATATATTGCAGCCTCGAAGCTTTAATGGTTCTGTTTTTCCTTCACTAAATGAGTAACATTAGAAAACACACATGTAATAAAAAAAAATTTATTTTAAAAAGTTGCGGAAAATCTCTAAAATATTGTCCTCGCCTGGAATTTTGAACGAAAGTATGCCTGGAAGAATTCAGAAAATTGTTTTTCTTTTACAAGATTTTTGAGTAGACATCCTGAAAAATGTCAACGACTGAGAGGAGCGAATTTTTTTCCCAGCGGAATCACGCTTTGTTGTAATTTCCTCTCGTCGGTGTCGCGATGCGTTTGACGCAGGAGCCGTTCTACTCTTTGATGTCCATGAAGCGAGACACGTGGAGTAGCCTTCGCAATCTTTTTTTCCAGCGATATATTAAATATCATTGACATATCGGGGGAGAAAAAAAAGAGCGCGTCAGTTATATGGGTGTTATTCGAGGATATCTCGAAGCTGCAACTGCTCTTTATTTTCCACCCACGCATTTTTCATGAAAATTGCTATAATTCCAGACCATCGTGTTCTCTCATAACGATTAATTAACGTGTGCGACGCGATATCGCAGTCAAATCGATATTAGAGCGATATCGGAAAAGAGTTAAAACTAATTGATGATTATCGAATAACGTTTACCTTGTTGTCTTACAGATATACCGGACATTCCTGAGAACATCAAGAATTTACAGGCGCTACAGGTGGCGGACTTCAGCAGTAATCCTATTCCAAGGCGAGTCAATTATTCTTATCTTTTTCCCTATACGTTTAATGCACCAATAACGCGTACAGAAATTAATAGAAAATATATTTTATTGTTTTTTTTCTCCTTCTCGACAATTCGTCGTTTCATATTCTTATATATCTTTGTATATTTTTCAGGCTTCCAGCAGGATTTGTACAACTAAGGAATTTAACTGTACTTGGACTTAACGATATGTCCCTTACAAACTTGCCACCTGATTTTGGAAGGTAATATCTCGCAGTAAACCTCAAAGCTACAGTATTCAGGTACTGTTACACCACGTTTATTCGTCATTTCGTCAATTATTGAGAGTATATGTTTCCCTTGTAGTTTGGAGGCATTGCAGTCGCTGGAATTGAGGGAGAATTTGCTCAAATCCTTGCCCGAATCGCTCTCACAGCTCTTCAAGCTCGAACGACTGGATCTCGGTGATAATGAGATCGAAGAATTGGTGAGCTCGACAATCTCAGCGAGAAATTATACCACGAAAATGATTACATTTTTACGCAAAGGATCTTGTTGTTTTAAATATAAAAATTATCTATCGTTATCCTTTTATGCAGGCTCTTTTATTTTTATTACCCTTATAATAATAATGATTCTTTTAATAAAGCTAGTCGTATGGATAAGGATTTTTCCCGTGAGATTATAAGTTTCGCTTTAATATCTCTATAAACTTAAAGCTTTATAAGTTTTTGCATACCATCTATATTTATTGTCCTTTCGGCGATCTGATATTTTTATACCGATCAATTAAATTCTCAGTCATGAACTAATTATAGGAAGGAGTTTTTATTATATGTTTTTTTTTTCTAGCCTTCGCATATAGGAAAATTACCAGCGCTACAAGAATTGTGGCTCGATCATAATCAATTGCAACACTTGCCCCCTGAACTAGGCGAGCTGAAAACGCTCGCGTGTTTAGACGTTTCGGAAAATCGCTTGGAGGATCTTCCTGATGAAATCGGCGGTCTCGAATCGTTAACGGACTTGCATTTGTCGCAGAATGTTATCGAGAAATTACCCGACGGACTTGGCGAACTGAAGAAGCTAACTATCCTCAAAGTAGATCAAAATAGACTCTCTACATTAAATCCAAGTATAGGAAAGTAAGTGAAAAAATTTAAATCTCCCTGCTGCATTAATTTGTATGAGGATGAATTATTCATATCTTATTTATGTTTCAGATGCGAGAATTTGCAGGAATTGATTCTTACAGAGAATTTTCTCTTAGAGTTACCGGTATCGATAGGCAAACTTTGCAATTTAAATAATTTGAATGTCGATAGAAATAGTCTGCAATTTCTACCGATAGAAATTGGTAAGATAATATGATAAAAGACAAACTCAGTTTTTTTAAATTAAACATATCAAAGTGTAAATTTTAATTCGCAAGAAAACGATACATGACTGGATAATTGCACTTTCTTTCATTTTCTAGGAAATTTGAAAAAGTTGGGTGTATTGTCTTTAAGAGACAATAAATTACAATATCTTCCAGCTGAAGTGGGACAGTGCAGTGCCCTTCATGTTTTAGATGTATCTGGCAACAGGTATTTAGCATCATAATTATTAAATATAGAGAAAAGATGACATAAAAAAAGATTCTAATACATGTTGTGAAGATTATCTTATTAAAGAAGTAATTGTACGTATATTTTTGTTACACAGATTACATTATTTACCATATTCTTTGATCAATCTGAATCTGAAAGCGGTATGGTTAAGCGAAAACCAGGCGCAACCAATGTTAACGTTTCAAACAGATGTTGACGAGGAAACGGGTCAAGAAGTATTAACGTGTTTTCTTTTACCACAATTGGAATTCCATCCTGAAGGTTAGTAATTATTTATTATTTAGTAATATATTATATATTTTAGTTCCAGTTATTTAAATTGATTTTATTTATTATTTAGTTGTATATTTTTTTAAACTTTATCAAATCCATTTAATCATACTCCAAATTTCAATTTTATTATATACATGATGATGGATTTAGAAAATGTCATAAAATTTACATGAATATAAAATACATTAATCTATAAGATAATGTAAAATAAGTAATATATTTTTTTGCCCTTTTTTTTTTTTTTTTTTTTTTTAAAATTTTACTTGGATATTTAATATAAATTGATAGTTCTCAGATATATAGAACTAAAAATAAAAGTCTTTAAATTAAACAAGAGAATGCAATTCTATTAGTGATTGATAAGAGATTATATAATTTGATTATTCTGATTTTTATATACTTATTATTTAATCCACAATTGATAATTTCGTTTTTTAGATTCAGGTAGACTGGGAATGTTGGTTGGTATGAGAAACGTTCCAGGTGAGATGCGTGAATTGACAAGTAGTGATGATGAAGGCTGGCAAGAAAGAGAAGCATCAAGGACACATTCAGTGAAATTTACCGACGAACCACCAGAAGCTGATAAAGAAGTATATGTTTATACCTTTATTTTCCTTCTTTTCAATGTTGCTTTATAATACTTTGCTTTATTTCTTCTCTTTTTATTTAAATAGACTCCATTTGTACGTCAAAATACACCACATCCAAAAGAGTTGAAAGCTAAAGCACACAAGTTATTCAGCAAAGGGAAAAGTGAAAGTCGATCAGAATCTACAGATGACCAGGTAAATTTCATAATTAACTTATTCTTTTTCAAATTAATAAATCAAGAAAAATTTAATTTTTTAATTCTAAATTCTAATTCTTTATTCTTAATGGATTTTGTTTTGTGTATTGCCTTGTAAAATAATTTAAATTTTTGTCAGGATGTTTCTCAAACATTTGGATTAGATAAAACTGAACCAGAGACACTGACCAACACTATAGATATGCCGCAAAGTGTTTCTGAACAAGAAGAACCTGTGGAAGATATTATACAAAATAATCATAAATTATCACCAACACCTGGTACCGAATCAGAGAGTATAGATATTCAAATTAATAAAGAGATAGATGAGCCTCCTGTTCAATATGCTACAGAATCTCATTCGGTAAATAAAATTTAGAGAAATATTTTTATTTTAATAATGATTATTTTTACACGAATAATTATTACAAAGACAATTGTCAGTTACAATTATCTTTTATATCTTTTATAATGTCGATTTTATAAAAGCGGTTATTGATTAAGTAAAATGTCTTCATAAGCATTTAAACACAACATGATGATAAATATATTGATTATTAATTTTTATTTGTTCTATTTACATTAAATATATATAGTTACATATATTTTTAAGAATTTCTCTATTTTTTACTATTAAATAAATTAAAAATATTTATTTTCTGTACAGAATGCAAAAGCTGAAAATTCCATCCCAGAATCAAAAGAAAGAGAAGAGTATGAGGAGGAATCTGAAAACGAAGATGTGCAAAGACACGTCGAATTCAGTATTGCAGAAGACGCTAATAACGAGGATATTAGTGAGTCAAATAAACCCAATAAACTTCAACGTAGAGACACTCCACATCATCTGAAAAATAAACGCATTCATACGGCAATTGACAAGGAAAAAGTTGCTTCCATTATAGCACAGGTTAATGTTTTATTCATTTCTTGATGAGTAAAAAAAATTATATTTATTTACAATATGCTAATATTTACTTGTGACATGGAAATATTTTGTATTAACAAATAACTTGTAAAAGATATATGCAATATTCATATTTGCCGATATGTTTAATCAACAATGTATTTTATATAGTTGATTCATCATAACTATGTAATTCGTCTCATATTTATAGGCACTTTTGAAAAAATCTGATGAAACTTCTACATCTTTACCTTCACAAATAGAGTCCACAGAAACCTTTGATGCGCATAATCAAGGTAAATTTAAGAATTAAGTTAAAAAATATTACATTAAAGTATAATTATTTGCATAAAATTTACTTCTACTTAATTAAAATATAATTTTAATAATATATTAATATAATAATATATTAATATAATAATATAATAATTATTATATTAATATATTATTAATATAATAATTATTATATTAATAATATATTAATATAATAAAATATTAATATAATAATATAATAATATAATAATAATTTTAATAAATTATAAATTAATAATTTATTTAAATTTCATTATTTACGTTTTTATCACAATTTTTACTACGCCTGTTATGATAATAATACATTTACTCTTTTGGAGTAAGTTTTTATCAGTTATGCATCAATAAAATTTTCATTGAAAAATAATGATAAGGAATTTAAAAAATTTGTTATGCATGAGTCATTTGAATTTATCACGTAAAAAAGAAGGGGAAACATGATAAGATATATCTTATACTCAACCTACCTATCATCTTATCTCTAATCTAGTTATCAATGTGTCTCTCAGTGGTTAAGAAGTGTTATAGAATAATTATAATTGAGAATATTCGCGTGGAGTACATACAAAATAATATTTTTTACGTAAATAAAATAAAGATAAATTACTAAATATAATGCCTAAAAGATATAAATGTTTTATTAAAAATAAAAGAATTAAAAGAGGTACACAAACTTGACATAATGTGGCATAAATGTATTTATTAATTGTATTAACAATACGTGGTTAAATAATGAAAAATTTGTACCTTTAGATGCGACATCTGACATTGAACCAGCACTGGAGATACGGGAGGAGCAATATGAGATTCATATAGAAAGAACGACAGGCGGATTAGGTCTGTCAATAGCTGGTGGTATCGGATCGACGCCTTTCAAAGGTGAAGACGAAGGCATTTTCATTTCAAGAGTTACTGAAGGTAAATATTTATTTACGAATAAATAATTTTATCAGAAGTAATGGGATGACAAGTCTGTTTGATGACAAGTCTATACTATTCTCTATACTATCTTTTGATCTATTTTTCGATAATTTTTCATAATTATATATACATATTTAATATTCTTTTTTATAAAAAAATTTTATTATTGCACACAAATATTTAAAGTTATTTAGTATTTGTAATGTGTGTAAAATGATAACTCACTTCATTCATTTTCAGGAGGACCTGCGGACTTGGCTGGTTTGAGAGTAGGTGATAAAGTGATATCCGTAAATGGAGTATCGGTAGTGAATGTAGACCATTACGATGCCGTAGAAGTGTTAAAAGCGTGCGGACGTGTCCTTATATTGAATATCATAAGGGAAGTTACGAGAATAGTTCCACCCTACGAACAGGTATTGAATACTTATATTTTATCATCTAATTACTTGATTAAATTGATCATTATTTTAAATACAAGCGCAAAATCAATATTTGTGATGATAGCTTGTGGTTATTAATCTTCTCTTTAGGCACCGATGAGAAAGGATTCCGTCTGCTCTAGTTTAAGCACAAGTAGAGCACCAAGTGCGACGTCTTACGTGTCATCCACAGCGTTATCGCATACATTAGAAAATGGCGACGCATCCATGACCCATGAAACTGCGAAGGTAACACGTTCGTGTCTAAATATTTTCGATAATAATAATCTGTCGGCGATAATATTTATATGATTAATGGATTTGCATTTAATATATCGTAGGCAAAAAGGATTCCTGAACCTATAACTTCTCTGAAGTCGAGTAGTGAACCTATGGTGTCTGTTCTCTTTCATACAACACTGATACGAGACCAGAATGGACTTGGATTTAGTATTGCCGGTGGGGAAGGTTCACCGCCATTTAAAGATAATAGTGATGTAAGTATTTTTACAGTAAAAATTAAAATTGAAATTCAATTTTGATTTAATTTTTATTTATTTATTTGAGCCAAATTTCTAATTATTAATTTTACAATAAAACTTTTCTATTCCTTAAGATCATTTTAATTAATTACTAAGTATCATAATCGCTTCTAGGCCATATTTATCTCGAGAATAACGGACGGTGGAGTTGCTCAAAAGGATGGCAAATTATTAGTCGGAGACAAAGTAATATCTGTAAGTATATTTTCATCGAGTTCAAGTATAAGTTCATGAAACACGTAATCTTTCGATGAAAATTGAGTCATTTTCTTAAAAAAAAAATTGCAGATTAATGGAGTAGATATGAGGGGAGCTAAACATGAACAAGCTGTAGCTCTACTCACCGGTCTGGAAAGATTTGTTCGACTAGTGGTCGAAAGGGAAATACCGCTTTCTCAAGCAAATCCCGCCTCTACCGTGGTAACTCCATCGGAAAAATCGCCGCGTGTCATAGGTGCGCCGAAACCTTACACAGGCCTGTACAATGCCAATAGTTACATGGCGAATAGATCTGGATACGCCGGATATCGTCGTTCCATGGACGCCGATAAGGCACTGTCGCCGAGTCCCACTTCGAAGACGCCCCCGCCGACGTTACCTGCCAAGTCCGATCAAGTCGTCGAAGAAATGCCTAAGATGAACGGCGTGAGTGATTCGGGGAAGAACGTTTCGCCAACGTCCTACGGCCCGATTAATCAAGCATCGTATCCGCAACCGGCTCCGAGGCATAGCGTCACGCAGATGACGTCACCTACCGTGAATAATACCATCGGTTCCGCGACTACGACTACTCCCGCCTCTCACGTAGAGCCTAGACCGGATGAGACTGCCCAAGAGGACATACAGGTACCGAAGCCTATCACCAACGAGGAATTTCAAGCTATGATCCCCGCTCATTTCCTTCGTCCTCCAACATCCTCGCCTTCGCCAGACTCCCATCAGGGCCCCATTGTGACGGTGACGATAAAGCAGCCTGATACATTGCCCGGGGATGTTAGCTTCCCTCCAGCTCCCACTACACTCGGTAAAGTTACTGAGATCATCACAAAGAGTACGCTCACCGAGACCGTCGTAACTAGGGTGACTGACAACCAGTTGGTACAACCGCTCATTATCGAGGTATGTGCATGTGCCTTGTTAGATCGAAGCATCAAATAGATTGCACATGTGTAGTATAGCTGCCAACATAGCCTCGCATTCTAAAAGTATTATGAAGTCTCATTATCTTCATCTTTCTTTTATCTCGTTACTTTACACATGTGTCATGTGCATCTATGTCGTTTCATCAATTTTATTTTGAATTTATTATGTATGGAATTTTTTTTGTATGTCGTTTCGTCAGTTTTGCTTTGAGTTTATTTTATTGATATTTTTCCGAGCATATGTTTTATTCTCATTCTTACTCAACATTTTTAATGTGCGCAGATGTTCGAATAATTGTCTCAATTATTACAGAGTGTTTACAACTAGAGACGTTTTAAAACTATAGATACGACGTTTTAGAATTATAGACTTAATTGCATAATAGAACTTGCGAAAAGAAATAAAGTCTTAATGAACATAGATAAGATAAATAAAGTAATCGTTTTTAGAGATCTATTTTTTTTTATTTGCCAATGATTCTTTACATGTGTACAAAGAATCATTGAATCAATATAAAAAACGGATCTCTTTGCACGATATATGCCGTAGAGATTGACCGATTTGAATAATCAAATAATAAATATTCCAAAGTCAATTTGGGAGTGATTTTATGGAATTATTATGGATTAATTTTGTTTATATTTACATTGTAGCACTTCGATAAACGTGAATTCATTTTTATTATTTTATTCTTCATGCTTGTTAATTTAAACTAGCGTTGCACATATTTATTTTAATTTGACAATAGCAGATATCCATTTTATACATGGACCTGTAAATAATAAGGCGAGATCGGCAACTTGAATGAATATTATTAAAGGCTATGAAAAATTTTAAGAATCTTGAATGCATGCATTTATTTATGCAAGAGAAATCATACTAAAGCTTTTATTGAAATAAGCAATTAATACAATCTGAATACTCGTTAATAGCATATCTATTCCAAGGTCATCTATCACTTATTGAATTTTCGAAATATTGGTTCGAAATATTGGTTTTTCGAAATATTAATTTGTGATAATTGTTGTTGAAGAACCATCGACTTAAATTAATTAAAAAAAAGTGAATACCTTTAAAAAAGTTAGTTTCTATTAGTTTACAAATGTATATTTATGAAAATTCTTTTGTAAATTTTATTACACACAATAATTTTATGTTTGTATATATCTATAATTTTTCATTTTAATTAATTTAATGAATTTAATTTTTCATTTATTAATTTTAGTTTTCATATATCTATAATTTTTTCTGAAATAAACATTTTTTTGTTATATATGTATGCGTGCATATATGTTCAGAAACAGGTCCAATGATAAAGTGGTTATTAATAATTCGTTCTTTCATATTTGTTAAATATTTTAATTTTTAATATGAAGCTTATTTCCATGCTATGACGATAATTATAATTGTAAAATTCTAAAAGTTAAATAAAGTCAAAATATCAAAAAAAGAAAATTTTAAAAGATTCATAATCGTATAAATGTGTTTTAAAATTAATTATGAAATTGATTTTCTCGAAGAAAAAATCAATTTCATAATTAATTTAAAAAATACACACATGCACATCTTTAGGTCTTCTTGAACCTTCTTTTTCCAACATTTTGACTTTATTTTGTTTTAAGAATAGAAAAATTAAAAAAAAATGCAAGAAATTAAAGAATGAGCGCTAATCTTCATTGCTTTTATATATCATCATCCTGTCTTGCAATCTCGTTCAATTCATATATAGCTTTTTCTTTCATAAAATTAAATACATAATTGCGATATAATTAAGCAAATATTCACGCAAAAGTGTAATTTTAAAGGAATGATTATGAAAAAATTATTGTATCAGAGCATAAATTGTAAATTGCATTATTTTGCGCATTTGGACACATATACATGCATTTTTTTAGCTAATTTTATATACACGTGGAGTTTTGCTGAATTATATTTCTCTTATATGTTCAATTTTATATACATATTTTATATACATTTTCGTAAAATTATTCAAAGAAATATGTTAATGATGACCTTAGAATCAATTTGGTAACTAACGATGGACTATAATAAACAGAGAGTTTGCTTATCCTCTGGCATGGAAATAGGTAAGTAGTGTAGATTTGTTTTTCTGTCGTATCATCACTCGTAATAAAATGGGACAAACAGAGGAGCACATCTTTGTCACGATTTTATTTCCATAAAATCTATATCAAATACCATAGCTTGGATTATCTCTTTCACACTCTAAGCTTTTATTTCAAATCTTATGAAATTAAAATTTCTATATATCCTAATACATGGCTAATTTAATAATCGCGTTGTTCAGGACGTTATCCTTGTGAAAGAAGGCTCGCTGGGCTTCAGCATCATAGGGGGAACCGATCACTCGTGTACGCCATTTGGTGCAAAAGAACCAGGGATTTTTATATCTCATGTAAGTTTCTCACTCTTCCTTTTCAATTATATCCATTTATTTTTTATACACATCTTATATTTTATAAATTTATTATATATATGTATAATTTTTTATATGTATCTATATTTATGTAAATTTATTTATTAGGTTGTTCCTGGCGGCATAGCTGCCAAGTCGGGTAAATTGAGGATGGGTGATAGGATATTAAAGGTGAATGGTACGGATGTGACAAAGGCCACGCATCAGGAAGCGGTGATGGAACTTTTAAGACCCGGGGACCAGATTGTGCTCACCATCCAACATGATCCGCTTCCGGAAAATTATCAGGTAAATTGTAGCGAGTGCACTTTGCAGGTAAACACAATTATACGCCATTATTTATTTTATTTTTTTTTTTTCAAATAGCTGTTTAGATTAGCGATGCTTATAGAGCTGTACAAGTAAATCTACGGATTAAGTATATAACTTTATGCACAGTTACATATCACAAAATTACATTGGGCGTTCTCTTCACGTCACTTTTAACAAATTGACTGAATGCAACACGTGATTAGTGAAATGCGTGTGACTTCTTACAATCTCTAGATTGTTAATCACAGTTATTTTATAAATTAGATACGCACCTTTAAAGAGATTGTTTCTTAAGGAAAGAATCACACTCTCTGTGTATATCTTTTTATGCTTACAATTAGAATTATACACAGGCACTCTATTTCATAAATGAATAGCTTTTTTGAAAACGTTTTTTTCCCACGTTTTATTAACACCTCGGAGGAATGCTTGTTAGGCGCAAACAACGGCATTCGCGATGCTTTATTTCCTCACCTAATGCAACTTTTCTTTATAATTTGCCCCACAAGCTGGTCGAAATAGAGTACATCCCTGTGACAGTAAGTACTCGATGCGTTTGACCCATATAACTTTATGTCCTCATTTATATGCTTAGTCTCACACGAAAAGGCTGCACACGAAATCTCACTACTTATGTATGACTCGCTTTTGCTTATGCTATTATTTACACAGAAATTTATTTTATATTGAGTGCTTTTTTGTGCTTTGCATCATGTAATTATACTCAACATATGTTATCAGAGTAAAATGGTTTTTACTCTACAAAAATTTAATCAATTTGTTCTTGCAATTTTTCAAACGTCAACATCTTCATTCTTTACTTTAATTTTTCAATTTTTAATATTAAAAATTTCTCTACATCTCGTCCATTTAAATATCACTAAAGTGCATAAATAAATATTAATCATGATTACAATTTATCATATCAATAATACATTCTGAAACAATAATTATTTATAATTAAATAAAATCAAAATAGTTTATAGTTCTGTAATCATATCTTTTATTTTTATATAATTATTTGAAATAAAGAGAAATAATATAATCCGGTTTATAGAGTGGATCGATATGATCTGTTCTAGGAACTAGTGATAACGAAGGAAGCAGGTGAAAAGCTTGGTATGCACATTAAGGGAGGTCGAAGAGGACAGAAGGGCAATCCTCTCGATCACACGGATGAAGGCGTTTTTATATCAAAAATTAATTCAGGCGGTGCAGCCAAGAGAGACGGACGATTGAAGGCAAGTACATTTTATATATTTATTCTGGTATTTTTTATCTAACTTTAATATTCGATTTATACTGAAGCCCTACTTGTATTTTACGATAGGTTGGAATGAGGTTACTGGAAGTCAATGGCACATCGTTATTAGGTGCGACTCATCAAGAAGCTGTAAACATCCTTCGGTGTTCAGGGAATACGATCACATTGGTTGTGTGTAAGGGTTATGACAAAAGTGACATGGAACCGATATTAACATTATCATCTGACAATGGAGGTTCTAAGGAAGCTAAAGTGTCTAACGAATCGAGGGATCCACCCGCGGACGGTACTAAATCGTTGTCGCAAAGTGTATCCAGTTTAGACCGAGACGATGAGGAAGCTGCGATTCTTAGGCAAGAGCAAGAAATGAAAGCTGAACTCGTCGCTTGGGAACAAGAGGAACGAGAGCGAGCGCTTGTAGAACAGAGAGAAAAATCTACACCCGAAAAAGTAGGACGATATATTCTTAACAACGAATTCTTATAATTTTTGAATAAAAAAAATTTCGATATTTTTCATTTAACTAATTTAAATATATAGTAAAAGCTACATATATATTGCACATAAAGAATTATTGATTTTTTTGTAATCTTTGAGATAGAAGGAGTATATAATTTTCAAATTCCAAATATTTTTCGAAAATAAATTTAATTAGTATATAATAATTCAATTTCTCTATTTGTACTTTCCGATTTTCATAGGTATTGGATGTTGTACGAGCGGCAGAATCATTAGTAAGCAAATCGAATAGCCCTGTCGACATGGTACCACCAAAATCACCCGGAGGTACCAAAGATCTCAAAACTACGACGATTGTTATGAGTAAACACACACTAGCACCTCAGAATCCTAATAATGTAAGTAATATAATGCATTTAATATATAATTTGTATTTCTTTTTTATTATTCGTTATGTATTTTATATTTTTCAAATTTTAACATATAAATTTGAAAATATATGCATGTGTATGCATCTCATATATATAGAGTATAACAAAATATTTCAAAATTGTTACTGTCTCTGAATCCTCTGATCAATTTAAATTCGATGCTTCCTCAACGAAGAAGAATTTGTTTTGATAACTTGCATTTTTACTATTTTATTATTTGGGGGAAAAAATATATCTTAATTTAATAGAGGAGAGGATTATTATATATCATGTGGTTTGCATATGAACTAAAAATATTTGTAATAATATTTAATTTCATAAAATGTTGCATGCTCTATATTTTGATTTTTTAATAACCTGTTAATATTTAATAATATTTAGTAATACCATGCATTTTTACATCGACATTGTTCTCTTTTTATTTGCTTAGCATGGCTTTTTTCATAGCATGAATTATATATTTTGTATTTTTCCTTTTTGCTTTATCCAATATTGTTAAAATCTACAAAAGAAAATATAAATATACGATACATTTATTCGTCATTAGATTAAAATTTTAAAAGTTCCTTAGAAAGAGAGGGAGCATAAATTAATGTGCAAAATTTGTACTGCTATAAAGTGATTATCTGCCAAGTCAAGAGTTTTGATCTGGAGATAAATCAACTGTCAACTGAATTTTTTTCCGAAATAATCCGATTAATTAGTTAATCACTATGCAACACACACATTTATATAACTATACAATACAATTATGTATATGCTGTGTGAAATGTGAAAATACAGAAAGAGAAAAAGCAAGAGAGAAAGAGAGAGTTTTCTAATATTTAAAGTAGTTATTTTAATAATACTTCTGGATAATTTGTTTTAAATTATCTAAATTATTTCCTTTTAAGGAACGCTGTTGTCCTTACTGAAAAGTAATCTTAATTCTTCTGTTGAAATAGTACATCCACATAAATGTGTCCACTCTAGTTAGATGTTTCAATATTTCCAATTAAAAAACATTAAATTGAATTATCTTCGCTCTTTTATCAAAATTGAACTGATATAATTTCTTCAAGTTAGATCTGTTATTAACAGAGTTATCTGCATTTTTACATTTACGTTTATTTTCGCATTAAGAAATCAAGCAATTTCATGGAATTTATTCGTCTTCATACGTGATTTCATTAGGTGAAACCCATTAAATGGCGCATGAAATGTACAGTTGTCTCGGTGTCTTTAGCTGTCATCGCATGCTCATCTGAGCGCCAAAAAGAGAGAGATATTTCACATGTTTACAGACAGTGGAAGATGATAGTGCTACTTTGGCTGCCCTCTAACAGGAGTGAGTCGTTCGTCTTTCTACTCATTTTCCCCGTGTGTCTGCGTCCATGCCTCCGATTCCGCAGGATTGCGTGTCATAACAAAAAAAAAAGAAAAAAATTCTCTAAGAGTTTAATCATTAAAAGAGAGTGGCATATATATGACATTCACGATGGTTTATCATTGCGTTTTTTCTATATGTCCGCCAAATATTATATGGCACTTGTTACTCCATTTGTTACTGATACTGCCATTAACGACATTAAGTATCGAGAAATACGCTGACAGTTGGGTTGAATGTCTGTAATTAGTCTGTAATTAGTTTTTTGCTTCGACAAAACATAGCAGGACAGGAATTTCGAATCATGACACATAATTGTGATATCTCGCCCTATTAGAAATTGTCATCGCTACATCTATACATACGCATATACACAATACATACACGCAATACGGATATAGAAATATATATGTGTGTATTATACGTATTATATATATAAATTATATATATAATATTATATATATATATATATATATATATGTAATATAATGTTATATAATATTAATATTTATGTTATATTAATATTATATAGCATTAATGTATATTATTAAAGTTATATAATTTTATATATAATTTATAGTATTATATATAATATCTATATTATATAATATATATATAATTCTCTCATTCGCGATTATATAAATGTCGGATAACAAGGGAAAATATTTCTGTGATAGATAAAGAAGCAAGTTGTAGTGTAAAGAATTTCTCTTAAGTATATATATACATATATATATATATATACTTGACGGAATCTTTTTAGCAAGATTTATATATTAATCTTTAGACTTGTTTGCGTATGTGAATTTAGTAATATGTGCGATACATGTTGTAAAATATGATCGCCGCAGTTAATCTCGATTAATCGTGATTCTTTTCAGCTATCGAATGAATGATTATTATAAAGGTGGAAGATTTGTGATATACGAGTTGACAATTTTTTGACACAACAAGGATCTGCTTGTGTACAAGTTTCTAAAAATCTTTGTTAGTCTATTATATAATCGTAAATGAACATATTTTGATCATTCAAATAAGATTGAATTACGTATTTTTAAGCGTTACATATCGTATTTATGTTCTCTTAATCGTATATAATGGAATACTGAGGGAAAATAGTTATATTTTATTTAAAGTTTATCGTCATTTTATCGCAAGAGAGGGACATTATGAATGTTCTAGTTAAAGCACAAGAAGTATCGTTCCGTACTCACATTTTATCAAATGGTTTGAAAGAGCATACAATATTTTCTACATGAGATTCTATTAATAATATCGTATTTGTAAAAAAAAAAATAATATTCCGACTATTTTATAACCAGACATAAGTGATACTCTTCACGATATGTCTATAAAAAAAAGTTGTGGGTAATTGTTTTATACCTCGCTGTTATATATACATATATATATAAAATGTCTGAGCGGATATTAAATTGATTCAAGCAATGCGTTGTATTATATCGCGTTAAAAAAGAGGATTAGAATAAAATTCCAAAAATAGAATATATATAGATATAAAATATATACATATATATATATATATTTCCTGGTTGAGAATTTTATATATATATTATCTACATAGTATTGTTAATTTTATAGAAACGCGTAACGTGTGTCTTGTTGCTTATATGTTTGCACACAATTTCATTGATAACGTTGTTCAGCAAAGAAATAATTTTTTTTCCAATAGGAGAAAGAAAATAATTCTCTGAGTATTTAAATATTATTTCAGCCTTTGAATTGCTTTATCACGTCACAATTTCGAGAAATTTGCGGTTAACGTTACAAAAAAGAATTATTTCAATGAACTTTCATGTTGCAACTGACGTATTAGAGAAATTTTATTGCAGTCAAAATTAAGTATGTTATTAAAATTTCTAAAAAAAGTTGTGTTGATTATGGTTAATAAAATATTCATAATTAAATCTATTGTGAGTTGCAAATTAAGCTACTGAGGATGTATCACATATTGTTCAATATTTATTCAAGTTTAAAATCGATAGAAAATCTGAGTTTTCATAAATTTGGAATTTGCTATATTAATTTTGTTAATTTAAAAAAATTGTCAATCGCATATTCGTATCGACATCGCATATTCGTATTTAACAATCTAGAAAACTTTGGCTATATTAAAAAATATTTGACTTCTAATTAATACTTTGCTTTAATGAATGTTTAATTTCGTAATCACAATCCTAATCACAAATGAATATTTAATTCTCAACACTTAATTTCATTAATCGTAATCACAAATCTTTTTGAGAAAATAAAAGTTTCAAAATCCCAACAATATACTTAATATTAATTGAAACAAAACTTGTCCAACACATCATATTTATCATGGTTAATAATTTCATAAAACGCATTAAATTAATAAATTTATGAAAAGTGTGATGTGATAGTATAATTATGAGGCTTGAATCGTATTTAACATGAAAATAATTATTTTCTTTCTTATGTTTTGTTAAATTATGTAATCATTTTTTCATAATTACTAGTATATAAAGCAAGTGGCTTATATATGGCATTTCACACTTTTTTTATCAAAAAATTTTTATCAGCACTGTATTTTTCGACACATTATTTTTTTTAATTTATTCAAAAAATTTTGATGCTCTGATAATCAAATCTTCTTTAATTTGAATAAAAAAATCTCCTTTAATTTGATTTTTAACACATAATGTCGGAACGTTTTTTTATACAGGCCATATTCTAATTTTTGAATGATATCTTAATTTTTTTAACAAGAACTTCTTTAAATCTTATCTATTAACAAGAACTTCTTTAAATCTTATCTTTTTATTTTAATTCCCGATATTGAGTTATTTATTTCAGAAATAAATATCTCTTAATTGCATGGTTTTTTGGAATTGTTTATTTATGTTATTTATAAATTTTAAATTCGTCAGAAACACAATTTTTTTATTCGAATTTATTTACAATTAATAATCACGATTATAATTTCTAATCGGTCAGCAATCAATTACATTTATAATTTGATTAATCAATATATATTGATTATATTAAAAGTTTATAATTTTTAATTAAGATTGTTTAGAAAAAATTGACAAAGGAATTAAAATGTTACATCACTAATTACCCTAACCGTTCCTATAGGAGACAAGAAAAAGTAAACATGCATGATATGAATTTATTTTATAAAACGCTGTTACCATTTCTGCATTATCTTGCAAGAGGAATAAAAATAATATTTCGATCTGTTAAGAGTTACAAGGCGCGTTGTGAGCGTATCTTAAAAATATATTGGTCTTTGTTTCTCTATTAATGCAGTTTTAACACTTGGTACATTCAATACTGCAATTAAATCATATCATTATTGAAATTCGAATGAATGTATCTATATATTTTCTATGACCATTATATGTTTGCATAACTCTAATGGACCAGATGTTTATATATTACTACACAGAATTATTGGATAAGCCATATAATAATATGATATTTACTTAAATATCTGAAAGAGATGTTAATGTTAAAGTTCCAGTTAATCGGCATAGGAGTGAAACTCTTGGACGTTTTTAAGATAATCTGCCTATGCGTACAGAGGTTTTCTGAAAGTGGTTAATAGTTATCCCTGTTGTGAGATGTATATTAAGATGAAGATACTTTTTCATAATCGTTTAGATAAGAGAAGATATAATTGCAGGATATATTATTTTATCGTACACACACATACAAACACACGTAGTCTCATTTAAAAATCAATTTACTATATTGTTTCGTAAAATATCCTACAGTAGAGGAGACTGTTCCCCGTGAACAATAATTTTCGTGGAATCGAATCTTTCTCGTTTCCCTTTTTAAATCCAATAAATGCAAATTAACGAAACGAAATAATCCTGTACAAGCTTATTTCGAACGAGATTATATTTATGTGCGCAATAATTCTTATTCGCTAGTTATTGTCATAGTTTTTTGCAAAGGTCTTTTCTGAAGTGTTTTTCTGATATTATTTCTGAATACAAATGCCTTTCCTTATTTAGATTCGATTAAATTAATTTAGATTAAATCTTGATCAAGATGTACAGCAATAAAAATATATAAATAAAAACGTTCGAAATTTTCTTATAAAAATAAATGTTATTTTTTTTATTGAGAAATATACAAGAAATATTCACAAGAAATAAAAAAAATGAAATATACAGGATGTCTATTCCATGAAAAATCTGGATTTTTCAGGAATTTGTTTGTATAATATCTAGAAAAATCAGAGAATTTGAGACTCGAGTAATTTTTTCAAAAATTCTCTCTTTCATAATTTTCTTATATTACAAATAGAGTCAAGCTAATTAAATTATATGTAATTTAAAATATATTAAAAATATATACCTATCTTTGTGTGCAATAAAATATATACTTATTTTTGCATGCAATAAAAAATTTTAAAAATGTTTTAGAAATTTGTACCAAAAAATATTTAAAATATTCTCTTTACCTGGAATGAAAATACCTAAAAGATCAAAAAAGTTTCAGAGAATCTATTTATAAAATTTAAATGTGTAGACATCCTGGACACATTCGTACTGAATTATTCTACAGGGTAATATACAGTCCAGGATAGAGTAATAAACACATGAGATTTACTTCAAAAAAAAAGAAAAAAAAATCCTTACTTAAGTGTCCCTTAAGGGATATTATCATGATGCACGCACAGTCTCCACTACTACATCGATACACGATGGATGGGGTACAATTAATATAGAATAGCTTTATATGAAATGAGCGAACGCGTGTGTTTAACATGTACCGATGATTACACATATGTTTACACAGATTAAATTATGCGCAACTTGTTGCATGATTTACTGCAATAATAGTACAATTGAGAGATGCTATCGAACGATCGTAAAGGGAACTGATCGGACAAAAATTCTTCTTTAAATCCTAACGTATAGATTTTGTATGACATGTAGCACTCGGCGGAAATAAATCTGTTTTAAAGTACGATTATCAAACTTTATATGAGCGGATATTTAATATTCAGTTATCCAATTAGCGGCATATTATTGTTTCAACGTTTATTAATCATTCTTTTATTCAATCTATCTCGTCGTTATTTTTAAATATTACGAAATATAGTGTGTCATCACTATATTGAACATCAATAACGCATTCATTGAAATTTGAAAAAATTATTTTTATAAATTATATGCAATATGTAGCTTCATAAATTTCATATATATTTATATATGTATGTATGTATAAAATAATGTGATGAAAAGACACATTTCGTACATATATAGGATAAAACGAAGTAATACGTTCCATATTTGCTTAAAATAATATAAAATATATTTAAGATCGAAGAATTTTATTGATGGTTGAAATTTACAAAAATTTATTAATTTATTACAATTAATAATTGCAATTTTTGCCGATTTTTGATTAATTGAAATATTCTAATTATGAAATAAACTTTTAGAAAATATTAAAAGAGACATTTCTTTGAATTTTGCTAAAAAATACCTTGGATAATAATAACCAACAAAAATAATTTTTTTTAATTATAAAACTCAATGAAAAATTCATATTTAAGCTCAATAAAAATATTAATTAAAATTTATAAGAATTGCATTTTTTTTCAATTTTTTTCAAAAATTATTGGCACTTATTTATAATATCTTGATTTTCACTATTGCTTTTAGCAATACTTCTTCCCTCCATTCTGTCATTACAGTTTTTCTTTTATACGTTTTGCCCGTAGGCTGTCAAAAAAAATAATAAAAAAAATAAATATAGAAATATCCCTAACGTGGGGTATTTTTTTAAAAAATTCTTCATAAATACATGTCAAATAGAAACAATATTTATATACAAAATATTTATATCACCGGTTATATTTTATAAATTATATCTTTTAGAAAAATATAGTGAGAATATATATAAACATAATGACGGTTACTTTTATAGAATGAAAAAATAATTAAAAATCTTATATAACAAATTTGACATTTTTTTTAATTATTGAGATTTTATAATTTTTTTGAAATGTAAAAATTTCAAAAAATTATAAAATCTCAATGATTTCTGTTTCAATAATGTTTATTAGTAAATTGATTATTTCTAAACAGCTATTCTCCTGCTGAAACGTATTACACTGTTTTACCTTATATATATTTTTCGCATCACGATTTATATCAAATAAGCTTCGCATGTACTTAATTATTCAATCTTATGATGAGTTACTCTTACGATTATTTATTTCCCACTCTGCATCGCGTGTATCCGCACGTATTAATTAATACTTAATGATTAATACAGAGTTTTTCGTATTATTTATCCAGTCAAGAACGAATGAAATCTCTGGAACGTCAACGGACTCTCCGTCTTCGTCGAAATCAGCCACCCTTCCTAAGGCAGCCAGTTTCGAACGCTCTACCTCTATGCACACTTTACCCTCTCCAACGAAAAAAAAATCACTGTCTAAACGCAGCATCACGTTTGCCGATCTGCCGCCGATCTCAAAAAAGAGCTCCGATCTTAAGCCATCCCATGTCAAACCCACGTTGTCCGCAATCAACGTTGTCGAGCACCCAGTTCGGCATCCTACGTCCACTCTTTCTCCGCGAACCATCACATCCTACGAAACACCCCATGTACAGCACGCACGTTTCCGGCTTCCCCCGACACCTCTAACCGCCCCCGAATGCTGGGGAGATCTTGACACCTCGGCTTCTCTTAGCAAGCGACAGATAGCACGTTCTGTTGATGGGAATTTTCAGGTTGAGGTGGGTTTCTCAGAAGCATGTCTAACACTTTAATTTAACGTACTAACGTCTTCCTGATATTTTAAGAAAAAAGATGCGAAATGTTATGGTTTTTTGTTTTCGAGCCAAGCTTTCCCCAAATTTATATCATAGTGATCAATTTGTTGAAATTACACAATGTGCATATCACTTTAAGCGAATACTTTGTGTTTCCATAGACTTGAAATAAAAAAGAAACAATTTTATCTGAAAAAAATGTGAACTGTTTTATATATATTATATAGTTTAATTTATATATTCATATAAATTAATTTAATTTGAAATTTATTTAATAAATATATCAATATAATTAATATTATTAATTAATTTAATTAATATTTTTTATGCTAAAGATGTTACATTACTATATTAATGCAAAGAAAAATAAAATTACATTCCAATAAATATATTAATTAATTAATATTTGAAAAAAACCTATAATTTGTGATTCTTGATTATAAATATTTCAATTAAATATTCAGTTTGCTTACTCGAAATATTTTTGTAAAATTTAATATCCGTCATTATTAGAGGGATTTTTAGAAGTAAATACATAGTTTGCAAATATTTACATTTGTGTTTAAATAAATATTTTTTTTTATTTGAAGTCTGTGAGAAATACACGTACAAAATCGCTGCAACTTAAAAAAATTAATTTCATTAAATTCGAAGGCATCGTAAAATCTGAGCTTTTCTGTTTTATTTATATTTTATATATATATTAAATCTTAATCAATTTAAATTGTGTAATTTTACTAAATTTAATAGATTATTTATATGTTTACATATTATTTATCTATGTAAAAAAGGGATATAATATATGCTTTCGTGTGTATTTCAACTTATTATTTCAACTTATTATCTATAACACAATTACACGTTCTTTTATAAAAGTTGCGTGAACCAATAGTTATTTATATATAAATATTATAAATACAGCAATCTCCAACTTCTTCTCCGACGCCACCATTGACAAAAATGTCAGTCAGCGATAAAAAGAAGCTCTTTGAAAGTGCCATGGAAGAACACTTGAAACCATCACCTAAACCAGGTGAGAATATTTGCGTGTTTTTTGCGCGAGTATATTGTGTATATTTTATGTATTACATAATTTATATTTGTAAATTATATATATATATATATATATATATTAAATATATATTAGTTTCAATTAATATATATGCACATAAATAAACACATGCAAACACACACATACATATAAATAATTGTATATATATATATATGTTACAGATAAAATATTCAGTTTCTTAAGTCAGGACGAGGTAGAAAAAATGAGACAAGAAGAAGGTAAGAATTTAGGATATTATGATTTTTCATGTTACACAATTTGTCTTAATTGAAATTAACGATATTATATTTACATTTTTATAGAGAAAAAGATTGCAACTTTAACGCGAGACGAATTGAAATCATGGGCACAACTTGATGAAAATGAAGGTCTCGAAGATCTAGATCTCACGACGGACGATCAGAATAATGGACGACCTAAGTAAGCTTTAACTATCACGTTTAAATTATTTCGTATTTTGAAAATAATACAACTTTTGCCTGTGTATGGGAGCGTTTATGACGGTTAATTTTCAAGTAATTATCGAGTTTCCGAAATGCTGAATTTAGTACACGAGTATTATAAGGGAATAAGGCAAGGAACGATTCAATTATTTGCATAAATAAAACGTAATATAATAATATGCAAGCAGCTTTTAAAATAAAGAAAAAATTTATTGTTATGTTAGTATATTATATTTATATTGACTATATATGTTGACTGAGATTTATACACTTTATATAAAGAAGATTTTTATATAGAAAAATAATGTTTTTGAATATAAGTACAATACATTTAGTAATTAGTATTTTTTTAGCGCAATGTGTTCCGTTTCTAACTCTACAATAATATAATTTGCGATTATGCGCGCATGTCTTCACAGTACTGGATATTTGTATGCTTTCGTTATCGTTTGAGTACCACTAAGCATCATTTCTTGTTCAAAATTTGAATTTATTTGTTTTATATTTATATTTCGTATTTGAATTTAATATTTAAATACTTTAACACTTGCATTATTGTTTAATATTATGCAGTATTGCTATATTGAATTAATATATACATATTTGCTATATTAAATAAATATCATTTATTTTTCAATATCGCAATACAACTTCTGAGAGTTGCGCTATAAATCGTGGACAATCATTCCATGATGCATGACAGATCTACTTTCAATTAAACATGTGGAAAACCTGAATTTTTTCTGTATCTGAAAAAATCAGGGAGTCTCATGGAATTTTATTGGGATTCTTTTATTAGAAATTTGTTAAAAGAATTCTCTCTTTAATTATTTTACTTTTTTTTTCAATTTCAAATTTAATATTTGAAATTTAAGTAACTGTGTTTTTCCTTGAGTGAAAAATACAATAAAAAATTTTATTTTAGAAAACTGCACTAAAAAAACCTTTGAAATATTCTATTTATCTGGAATTTTGAAAAAAATATCCGAAAGATGAGGGAATTTTTTTTTTACAAGATTTAAGTAGACATTCTATGCGATAGTTGATTTTTAGAGATTTTTATCAGATTATTAGAATCTGATAGCCTTCGTGATATTGCAAATGTACTAATTCAATGATTAGTGAGATTTTCGAATCGTTTTCTAAAGCGACGCAAATCTGGAATTATCTCGCTAAAAACTTTTTCAAATTCTTCTCAAATCTTACAAAAATCCGATATGTGATCGCTATATAATTATGTTTTGCATGCCATGCAAACATGCAATATTTATACTTAATTATACATATATGTTTATTTTTACTTTACTTTTTGATAAATTTTGAATTTGCTTTTATGCTCTTATTTGCTATATATATCGTGTCGATATTATATGTCTAAATATTTTGATTTTGATAAATCTCTCCCTTTCAGTTTTATTATGTAAAACAAAAAAAAGATGTTTTTATGCGCAATTTTGGTGACAAGTTCGATAATAAATATATGAAATGATATGCTGATAATAATGTAACTTTTCTTTTTGGATTCTTACTAGAATTTTGAAATATTTCTTTTTATTTTTCTAGAGTATTAATTGTGAAAGTATTAAATTAATTGTGAATTAGAAATATTTTTTATACTTAAATGGTTGATAATTGATAAAAGCATTATATTGCTTATCAATATGCGGAAATAATATTCAGATATGAAGAAATCTCACTATATCTCAATAATCATAATCTCATTCACGTAAAAAATGCATTTTCACATACGCTTACATTGCAACCAAGGTGTCTGCTCTTTAAAAAAACATGGAAAATCTGAAGTTTTGAGGAATTCTTTCACTTGAAGGAATCAATTTTTATGAAATTTTTATGAAACTCGGAGAATTTTTTTAAAAATTCTCTTTGATAATTTTAGTTTCTTTGTCTTTGATAATTATATTACAGACAATCGGCAATCCGCCATTAAGTCAAGTTGTAAATTGTGCTTAAAATATATTAAAAATATATGCAATATATATGCACATATTCTTTATTTTAATACTTAATGATAAAAGAATAAAAATGTTACGTAAATGAAAAATTATTTTATCTTACAAAAGCTATTTAGTTTTTTTTCGATACATTGGCATGTAGCACTTGAAACTGAAGTAACTCTGTGTTTTCCATTTGTATGAATAAAGAGCATTAAAAAACTCATACAATAAAAAATCTTACTTTAAAAAGTTGTACCAAAAGAATCTTCAAAATATTCTCTTTATAGGAAATTTTGAATAAAGAAATCATGGATAAGAGAATTTTTTTACAAGATTTGAGTAGACACCCTGGTGAACCTCCATCAACAATGTGAATGATCCGACTAGTACTAATTATAATGTGTTGCCTCTGTATTTTTTTTTCGAATAAACACGATATTTGTAACATATGTATGTACATCATTCGTCAGTATGCATGCTCGTTACCTTCCAGTAGCCGACTGAGCTCGCGAACTTCGATCCCTCTTATCCAGAATGTTCCCAGCAGCGTGAGGACAGCAAAAGCGGAACGTCGTTTGAAAGAACGATTAATTCAAGAGGTATTATATCTCCCACGATAAACACTTATCTATTATCTCGATAAAAAAATACATATATTCATAGCTTATTAGTTTTTCATCAAAATGTTTTGATTAAAATTATGAAAAGAAAAATATATATTTGAGAAGAGACTTTTGAGAGAGACTCTCAGAGCACTCTTGACCTACTGGATCAGAAAAATTATTATAATCATTCTATTCGCAAAATATCTGTTATATTCGAAAATTCTTTTTTCTCCATCAGGGCCTTATCTCGGACGAGGACGAGGAACATCTTCTGAGCCCCGCAGAACAACGAGCGCTTAGAGCTGAGAAACGTGCCGCTTGGCGACAAGCTCGCCTTAAATCTCTCGAGCAGGTAAAATTTGAAAGCCCAGTTTAATGTCAAAATGGAACACTTTATTGTTAAATATCTCTACAATTCTTTTTCTATTTATAGGATGCGCTTCAGGCACAGATGGTGATAAAAAAAATGAGCGAAATAATGGATTCTAATAAAAGCGAAGATACGCGCGATGCGACTGATATAATTGATCCTGCTTCCGATCAAGAGAAGACTGTCGAAGTAAGCATCTTGGAAAGAGTATTCTTCACTCTCCCTTGCAAGAAGGAATTAATTTTTTTGATAATCTAACATATATGTAACAAGCTTGAAATCGTTTCAAAGTTGTGTGTGTTAACTCCCGATCGCGTACACTAATCGCTATCCTTGCTCGCCTTTAATTAACCCGGCGTTCATCAGAAAGAGAAGATTCATTGTTACTACAACGGTTCCCATTTGTCTGTCTTTTCCCATCTTAGTTCGCTACGTTACGGCCTTCTAGCGCGGATTTTCCTAAACTCGCCGTGCGCAGTAAAGTGGGTCCCCCTAAAGAGATACGCGAATCTGAGAAAGTCGTGGACGAGAAGGTCACTCGGCGTACCGAGGAATATCTAGACGAGGTGACGGGTGAACGTCGTGTACGAACTGTCGAGTACGTCGAGAAGCTCATTGAGCGTCAGGTATTGCATACCTTCTAAAGACTTCGCATCAGCGATCAAAGTATCACATACACGTATTTCGATGGAGGAAGAAGAAAGGGATAGAGAGAAAGCACGATTATAGATCATCACTATTTCTAAAGTGCACCGCATTTACTCGAAAATACGTACTCCTTGTTTCTTTTTTTTTTTTCATCTTTTTTTTATGGTGCAAAAATATGGGTCTCATTCTATGCCAGATCGCACACATCTTGGGAAGCTTGTTGCAAGCTTATGATACATTATTAACTCTTTATCTTATTACCCGGATTCATTGAAAATTGTTGTCGGTTTAACACAGAATATGGAATCGTTGGTCGCAATGTTAGAAAGCAACGAGCGATTAAGTTCAGTAGGCTTCATAGAAAGACATACATTTTGATAGAAATGTTAAGAAGTTTTTTTTCTTTTGTTTTACGCTTTCATGCATCCATACAAACGTCATGTTTGTCATTTGTTGAATCATTATTGTGTTTATTGTTTCAAGAGTCCATCGCTTACATCGATGGTACGTTACGCACCACCTTGAACTACGAATGTCACTTCTACTGATCTAACTAACAACCTTTACCTGAATTTTATTGGTAATTTGGTTTTTATATCTTATGCGCATATGTTTTAAGCTCATGGCTACACATCTGTATGTATCGTGTATGTACACAGATTAACACTACTCGCATGTCTTACACTCTAGATGTGCTTTTCGTAGCATGTAGAGACGCAACAAAATTATTATCCTTAAAAATAAGGCAGAAGAGCTAGGACGAATAATGTATTTTTTTTTTTCGTTAAAGTTTCTGAAGTTGAACTCTCGTTTTATAAACATTTCGGAGTAAAATAATATAAAATATAAATTTAAATGTATAAAAAAATATAAATTACGTTATTTTTATATTTATTAAGAAATAAATGATGATTAAAAATTTAAAAAAAGAAATTAAACATTTTTTATAATGAAATTTTAAAATAAGTATTTATATTTTTGCTAAAAATTAAAATTTACATTAAAACTAATTAAATATTATATATTATTATTAAGTCTTAATATGTATTGTAAAAAATTATTAATTTAATTATAATTAAATAGATAAATATAATTATTAATTTATTATATATATTCTAGAATACGTGCAACGAAACCTACGTTATTTAGCCTATGTATCTTCTATTTTAATACATGCTTTTAGATATCGCAGTTTTTAGATTGACGTTAAGGCTTGTAAAAGGATTTTATTCGCACTGTCTCAAATACATATATCCTTTATAAACGTCAAACACATATGAAAAATTAGATAAGATCACATTAATCACAATGTTCACATTTTCAAAATTAGGTGGAGACTCTGAGGGAGAAGATTATATCTTTGGAATTAAGTAACGCGGAGGACGATGTGGAAAGTGCGAGCGACGCTGGCAGCGAGAGCGAAGATACTGCAATGGGACAAAATATCGCCGATAGTACTGCGGTGGGAAAACCAGATTCTCATGTCACAACCGACACGACTGAAGAAGTCCCCAGTGCTAAGACTGAGGCGAATGTCACCGTTGTTTCCACCAAGAAAAAGAAACGAAAGCGATCGAAGAAAGGTCGCCACTGACAAAAAATGTGCATTTTAACGAATAGGTATGGAACATTGATGTTAGATATAACTGAATAGCAATCTGCGAGATCTTTGTTAACTTTAATATTCGACTATCACACGCAAATTATATGTTTAAATATTACTCTACAATTAAATTAACATTTATACTACATAAATGAATTGTGTATGCATGTACGTGCACATATATGTATATTTCGAAAGAGCGAAATCGACCACTTATAAGTTTCCATTACATGGGTACATATTATTGCGATATATGTATCTGCGGACGTTTTATATCTTTCCTTTTTTCACAGTTTAATATAATAAATTATACATATATAAACAAAAAAAGAGTAGTCTGACTTTTTGCATCGATATATTCGGTGAAAAATATAGATATTTACGCAAAACTTTATGATTGGTTTAGTAAATACAGATCGTTTGTACAAATTTATAATTAGCATGTTTATTTATATACGTGTAGACGTAGTTTTACAAATCTAACAAGTGTAATTACAAATTGATTTATTTTAATGTGGAACAAAACTATTGCATTTCCATTATACATTATATTATCGATAGATTTTACAAGTAATTTATACATATTTCACGTTCAGTATACTTAAAATTTTGCTAACTCGAGATTCACGAGGTGTAAAGTTAAAAATAAAGTTTAAGGGAAAAAATGAAAGCTTGAAAAGATAAAAGATAATTAATATCCTAGTAATAAAAATAATATGGAAAATTCCATGTTATTATTATTTCCTGGATCGTTCATATAATCTAATTTCATTTTAATATGTAAGATATGTCCAGATATATCATTTTTTTCATTAGAGACACATGGTACTGTTAAAGCAAAAGACACAGGAAAGCTATTTTGTATTGATGACATAATCGAGCATAATTGCATTTTTATATGCATTGTGAAAATCATGCACTTCCGTTTTCTCTCATTCAACTCTCCTCGAGAATATTATATAATGATTTTTTAAAGAGATATACGAATGAGAGAGAGAAAAAGAGAGGAGAGTGAGAGAGAGAGATGTGATAAAATTATGCAATTATAATGTTATATACCATAAGGCTCTACTTTATATAATTACGTGCATTATAATATCTTATATAACGTCCATTCTCTTATCAATTATTTATAATCATTGCAACGTGCTAAAGAAAATTACGCGTATATTAAAATTATAATTTCTATAATTATTTCATGAATATTATGTAAAATAAATTATAATATTGAGATAATCTTATAGACTTTAAGTTGATCGAGAATCTGTCTTGCGTTTGTAAAATATTTTATTTATTTGACTTTAATATATGCTCTGAATGAAGATAAGAAGATATTCTGATCTGTAATATACGTTATATATTGTAAAAAAAGGTAAATCGTATCAAAAGAATTCAAAAGTAAAATATCAAATCTCGATTTGTTTCATATAATGTGAATTATCAAAAGGAATCACTAAAACATCAAGAGCAAATGTAGATTTTTTACAATTATAGTTTAGTGGTTTTAAGATATAAATTAGAACAGATCTTGCATATATGTAATACACATATTTTTATTATTTTGGAAAGTATTTTCAGTAGTATACATATTATATATACGAGACTATGAAGAATTTAAGACATCACACTTTTCATATTTATATATAATTTGTCAACCACACAATATTTGTAATATTAATATTACTTTAGATTTAAGAGTATTATTTTATACCGAGTATTTACATTATTTTTTAATTATTAAAAAAAATTAAAATAAAATATGCGATTAAGATACATATTTATTCGATAGGTAATGCAAATGGATTTTTTCCAATAAATGTAAATAAGAACGAAATTAAATAAAATTGCGATTAGCCGCGGTTTAAAGTGCGATTAAAAACGAGGGACCAATAAATGAAATTAAGTGGGTTCATCATAACTTTGCTGTCCACAGCAGAGGCACTTGAAAGACATTATATTATCGATAAGATTTGGATGTTGGGGATAGAAATCTCTCAAAATTTTCTTTACTGCTAGTAAGCGTCAGGTATGAGTGTAATTGAATGGAGAGAAAAAAATTCAGACTCCATTTCACTCATTTTTGATTGTCCTGTCGCTTTAATCACTCAGCATCCAAACTTATTAATATCAATAACAATATATTATCAATGTATGAAAATATTTTAAAAGTGCCAATGTTAACTGTTTCACATAAGAATTATTATCTTGTTAAAATATCTATTATCTCATACAAAATGAGTTACATGCATTTCGTTTCTTATTTCGCTGCTTCTTTCCTTAACTTGGTTTTTGCAACGGCAAAAACTGTAAAACATTCAAGAAGCTTCGAATACTTAATCTGTATAGCTTATTTTTTTGACTTATTACAATCGTGCGAAATATGATTATTCTTATCTGTCAAAGTTCAAAAATATTAGGGATATTTTGGTATTGAAATATTTCTTTAAAGTATAAATATAATTAAGTAGTATAAAAATCTTTAATTTTTATAAATAATTCGCCTCTTTAAATATTTATTTGGAGGTCTATATAAAAAAATATATATTGTTCTTTCATAAATGAAGCATTATACTTTGCTTCATTATACTTTGCTTATTTAGCTTCTTTATAATTATTGTTACGTATGTGATCTTGTAATTACATATGATTTGTATGTCTGTACTTTGCATGTCTATACTTTGTATTCATTTTTTGCATCACTGAAATTTTATAAATCTAAGTGCGGTAAGGAACAATAATGTATTTTTTAAGATTTTGCCAAGAACATTATTTAGGTCAAAAAATAATAAGAATATTATGTAAAAAATAAAATAATTTGTGTCTACCTGCAATAAATCATTATTAGTTTATTCACAAACGCAGAATGTACATTTATTAGAATTTCATAAAAACCTTTCATTCTTGTTTAATATAGCTACATTTTACACACGTTCTCGATGGAACTTTTTTTCTCTTATATCTGAATTTTTTTTTATTTTTTCGGTGCAATAATACCTTCCAACTGAGTCTGAAAATTATAATTTTCCTACATGACAATATTCGAGTAATCTACAAAATAATAGTTAATAATAGGCTTGATATAAGTTCATAATAACATAACAAATGAAGATAATTTCTCAGTTGGGTTTAAAAATGAAACGTACATTTTTTACTTCTATTCTCACCTTTAGTTGCATATTTGTTTTTTTAAGAAACTGCACTTCTTCCATGTGTTTCTTTTCTTCCGCTTCCCTTAATTCGGCCGACCTTTTCTCTGCCTGATCGAACTTGAGCCTTAATTCCGCAACCATTTTCTCCAATTCGATTTTTTGCAATCGTAATTCCTCGGCTGTATTAATCAAATTTTCCTTGCCTTGTTCGGCCTATATAAAAATATAATAAAATAAAGATAAAAATAAATCTTTAGTCAATTCATATCTACGTCGAATTTTACAGATTACATTCGCCATCAAAGCTCATCAAATATTGTAAATATAGCAAAGATATATACTTGCAGTGCTTTACGTATTCCGAAAGCAATGCTGCTTTGATATAACGTTTGATACGCGGCCAATGTCATTTTAATTTCGTCTCTTACTCTCAATAAGAGTAATCCACGTTCGGCGCAATTTACAGTTACTTGCCTTATTAGCTCGTCTGAAACGTGATTATTAATACGTAGAGGATACATATTTAAGTATTTGTTTTATTTTACATGTAGAATGTGCTATATTATAATCAATAGAGTCAAATTTCCTCTATGATTTTAAGAAATCGTTATCATACATTCATTCAGATAAAAATTATTTTGATTTAATCGTTAAATCTAAATTAGATTCGACGATTAAATCAAAATAATTTTTATTTAAATGAATATGTAACAACCATTTCTCAAAATCATTTTTATTCTTTACTTTTTCATCAATTCATCTCATCATTTTGTCTTTAAAAATATTCAAATAAATTTAATTCAAAAATCCTTATGAAATATATATCATATTTTTATATTATCAAAAAATTAAAAATAATCATTTATATTATCAAAAAATTAAAAATAATCAAAATAAAAAAATTCTCACGAGAGATAAAAATTAAAGTAAAATCTCAAAAAAAAAAACATTAATTTTTGCTGATTTTATATTGTAATATTTTTGTAAAAGAATGCGTATATAAGAATTTATATATAAGAGAAATATAATTTTTCCCTATTTAAAAAATTAGAAATAATTTTGAAATTTGACTTTGGTGCTTCTATTAAACTAAAGATTATTCATCAAATTTTCTCCCAAAACTATTATTTTCTATCAAAAGTAATACATAAAAAAAAATCATGAAAAAAATATTAGATTTAACTTAGTTTAGTTTCCCTAAGATATTGGATTCTGCTGATTAAAATTGGCCACTTTGTAAAATTAAACATGTTTCTTGTATACCGAAACATTGCGTATAGAGTTGTCTGCGAACGGGACAAATGCCGGTTTCTCGAGCCTGTCTTTGTTGTAATCGCATGTCAAGTTGCTCTTGTAAATTTATCACATCCAATCTTGTCGCAGGAGTACTCGAAACCTAAATAACGCGTAGCTTACATATCTCTTATTGCTCTTATACATAAATATATGGACTTTTCTCTTATATATAGACTCATAATATATAGAATTTTTAATTGTATATTATCGTATATAATTAAAAATTTGATTTTCTTATATAAATTTAATTTTTTCTTCAATTTTTAATTTTTTACACGTTGCGTCCATATCTGACCATCCTCTTCCCATTCCTTCGGCGGCAGGATTCTATTCAAAATTTCCATGGTTTCTCGTCGTGTATCAGCTGACGTTGAAGTCGTTTGAACTTTACAAACGGCGGCACCGATTTTCGGTAGCGATATATCTTTACGTACCTTTTATTGCGTAAAATATATACAAATAAATATAAATATACAAATATAAATGATAAATAAAAGATAAAAAAAAAGAAATTATAATAAAAAAATTAATAATAAATTCAAAACATTATAATAAATAATTCTCTATTATTTTTTTTATCTTTTATTATCATTTATTATATCTTTTATTATTATTTATTAAATTTTATATTTATTATAAAAGATAAAAAATAATAAAAGATTAGGATAAATAATCTTTTATTATTTTTATTGCAATAAATAATCATTTTTCGGGATCGCAATTCTTATGCAAAAATGGGAAAATAATTCAATCACTATTTATACCACACCTTCTCTGGATGGGTTGTAATTAGAACTGGGGTATCGTATTTAACTAGTGTATCCATGGCAGGAATCGTGCGTTCTTTAATTGCCGTTGCCATTTTTTTTAAATTTACGATTTGAATACGTATATAGAATATGTATTTAAATAGTAATTATGATTTAAATAGTAATTATATGCATTGAACACTTTACACGAGTACTAACAACTCCAAAAGAGACTGAGGCACACGAAGATCCTTGTTTGTACAAAGGACGACGATTGAAGAAACATCACCATGGATACACAACGATATATATCGCTTGATCGTTCTATTAGATATTTTGCGGAATGGTTTTACTAGCGTGTAAATATTCTAATTAAAATCGTAAATAAAGTATATATTTTATCTATCTACAAAGAGATATATAATACAAGATTGAAAGTAATGTCAATCGGAGAGACGTAATCTCCTTTAGATAGATGCTATCTCCTTTATGCAGATTTGCCCAAAAAAATGGAACAAAAATGGAAATACATATATGTTACACACACACACACACACACACACACACACACACACACACACATACACACACACAGTTTGTAAATAACATAACTTAATATTCGAGTTTATCATTTTTTTTTTACATGAGATAGATTTTTATATTACAATTTATATTTAATTTTAATATATCTTTTATATTTAATTTTAATATTTCTTTTATGTTTAATTGTAATATTTTTTCTAGAAAAATATTACAATTCAATACAATATTTATCTCTATCATTGGTCAAAAATGTATATATAACATTTCATGTGTGTGTGTGTATGTGTGTGTGTGTGTGTGTGTGTGTATGCGCGTATCCAGAGGTACAAAAAAGTCCATATATGTATAATAAAGTATAAATATATGTAATTATATACACTATATATCTATGTTCTTCTTCTCTTATATATAGGAAAAATAACAAAAATAAGTAAGAAATAATTTTGCCTCTCCTCCATAACCAAATAGAAAAATGTATAATATATATACAATTATGTATGTAATTATACAGTATCGCGTATACACTTTCATCGCAATATTTTCTTTTTCTAGAAAGAAAGCAAATTATTTTTCTCTTTTTTATGATTATTTTTTTTTGCTGAAACTGATAGATAATGTATAAGAGAAAAAGAATATATATATATATATATATATATATATATATATATATATATAACATAAGCTTAAAAGCTTACGTAAGCTTATATATACCCATATAGAATCTTATGTCCAAAAGACATAACAGAACATCCTGAAGATGTCTAATCGCCCAAAGATATCTTCTGGATACTTTCTGGATATGTTTTCTGGATATGCATGCTATGTGGGTATATATATGTACACACACATACACACACACACACACACACACACACACACACACACACACACATACATATAATTATATATATTTATACATAATTATTTTTGGACTATCTTCCCGGGTATGTAAATATTATACAACACGGCTAAAAATTATTCCAGTGAAACAAGACTTCGAGTCACGATGTGCGAGAGACGACGATATTGTACAAGAGTTTATGATTATTTTACACAATGATATAATAAAATCATAAGTTTAATATTAATTAAAAGATGTTAATTACATATGCGTTGTAATTTGAGACACGCGCTATTAATCCACGGCTACATAACTGCATTCAATTGCAGCATGAAATGTTCTCTCAGTTCATTTGTACTGAAATCATCGACGTCGTTATTCTCCTCGAAGATGTCCTGGACAGTGCCCATTATCGTCTCCTCCGTATCCTCCTCGTTCGTCGCGTCGATTCCTTCGCAAATCGATTCTAGAACTTGATTCCTCATTTCCGATTCTGCTTCCTCATCATTCGCAGCCTGTACATCAGTCTCTTCATTCACGTTACATTCTGAAGGACCAGCTTGCAGAGTCGCGTTACCGGTCTCGTTAGAATCCAGAGAATTATTGCGCTGAGAGGTTCGCAGAGATGACAATGATGGAAGCGGAAATCCAAAGTTCAACAACTTGTCGTATCCCCTGGAGCCGCAGATCTCCTTGAGCTCCATCGCCATCGCTACAGCCTTGTCGGTGTAGCCATCCTTCACGTTGTCCATCAACATCTCGTTGAACCTACTCATTTTCTCGTCCATGAGCTTCTTCCTTCTCATGAAGGTTTGCATGTTCAGCATCTTCCTTCTGTACGTGTTTGTATTCTTCTCCGCACGATCGAGGAACTTTGAAGCCTTCTCCAGTTTCCAATTGAGCTCCTTTATTCGATTGTCCTTCTGCTTGATCTGCCCCTCCAGCTTTCTCTTATACTGGCCCTCCACAGTTACGGTTTTCATTAGTTTCTTATTTACCTCTTCCAAATAATTCACTCTGTTCGTTAAATCGTCGAGCAATTTTCGCTCCATGTTCTTCTTCGCTGTAGACGTTGAAGGCGTCCCGCCATCGGTTTTCGTATTAAATTCGCACATCATGTTTTCCATCTTCTTCGTCTTTGCCTCGAGGGCCATATTTTTGTTCTGCAGCTTCTTCTCCAAGTTCTTGTACAAAATGAGCTGGTTGGTTAATTCCTTGATAACATCCTCTTGTACCTTTACCTTTTGTTGTAACTTTCGACATTCGTACTTGGTATAATTTGGTTGGTCATTTACGTTGTTAATGTCCAGCATTGCAGAGCTATTTACACGCAAATCGTTCTCCTCCTCGAAATGCGGCGACATTAATCTCGTGCATTCATCATATTTTAAAGACAAGTTGGATGAGACCTGATCTCTCGATGTAATATATTCATCTTTAATGTTAATGTGTTCTTCTTTAACAAATATCTCTTCTGGAGAATCATCTATCGTTATAATAGACGTAACGAAAGTATTATTTCCTTCGTGCACATAATTATCTTTGCATTCTTGGATGGTGAACTCTTTTGTATCCTTAGATAAATCTTGCATAATATCAAATATATCTTCACGATCACCAGACACTTTGACCGTAAATTTGGTCGTAGCTGGTGCAGCAATATTTTCAGATGTATTCAGCTCTTCTTCCGTCTTATTTTCTCTCTTCGCAATGTGGTCGGAAATATCGCTATCGCTCGAATTTGTATCCCGGGAGGACGGATTTCGAATTGATTTTTTTATAGATTCCATAATTTCCTCACGAGTTCTCCGTTTACGTTTTATGGCGGCTCTCATGTTTGGTATCACGTGTATAGTCTCTCCTTGAAAAGCCGTCTCTATAGATTCAGGAAAATTTTTATTAGTCTCTTGATTATCAGTAACACTAATGGGATTTGCGGCACATCGATCCGCCTTATCAAGTTCGGTTATTTCATTGTTATCCTCAGATGTGCACTTGGGAACCCTCGCACATTCCTCTCCGCTCTCGCTGCCGAAAATTATTTCAATATTCTCGGTATCATCGGTAAGTAGACTTCCAATTTCGTCCTTTGACGAATATTTATAATTTATACTTCTGTGCAATATTGGGACTTGTGTTACTGATTTTTCTATAATTTCTTCTCCGTTATTAGAAGTTGAGTTTAGTCTCTTCGCTTTACTAGATATACTTTCTTCACGATCACCGTCGCAGATTTGTTTCAACTTCTCCTCTATTTCATCGTAACTGTCAAACGAAGTTTGATCATTTTCTCGCTTTACTTCCGCTTTCACAAAACTTTCATTCTGATTATTGGTCAAATTTTCATCCGCTACACAATTACCGATAGATTTTTTACTCTCTGCGTTAGCTTGTGTTTCATTGTTGCATTCTTTGCTATTATCTTCCATCTCTATATTATCATCTGAGATTAGAATAATACTGTCCTGTTCAAGATTGTTCATAATATCTCTGTATTGTCTGTAAGATACTTGTTTATTTTCCATTGTTTGTGGAGAATGATTTACTCGCTGATATATAAGCGACTGTATGGATGGATCATCAATGTCCTGTGAATCGGAATCCTTTTCTTCCACAATTGATGAATGTTCAGTGTCATTCTCCAAATATTCCATCGTATTATCGTCCTCGCATTCATTTTGTTTCTTGATATTTCTGATCATTAACTTTCCACGCTTTTTAGGGGATTTTCTAGTCGATGTTATAGTAAAAATAGATGGCACAGCATTCTTTCTCAGTCTGATTCTGCCGTTTGGCAGTATGGACCATTCTTCAGGTTCAAAATGTACATGACAAAGAAAGGAATTGTTGGATGGCTCCCAATCGGCTCTAGCAACACGTTCCTGCCATATCTTCCTTAACTTTGGATCCCGAGGAAAACATTTCATGATATATCCCTTCTCGCTGCGATTGTTGCAACCAATAGCTGCACAACCTGGCATCTTAATCTGACCAAACGTAGGAAGCAGCAATCTGCAAATTAAAAATAACAGCAAAACATGTAATACACATAAAACAGTGGTCAGTTAAATTTCAGAAAATGACATAAGTAGATTACTTTCAAAAAATACTGTTCTTCAAACGTATAAGAAATTTGTTTTAATTTTGCACTCTTTATTGCCTCTTTCCTTCTCTCTCTCTCTCTCTTTCTTTCCAAAGCACGAAAACAAATTTACTTCATGATAAATGTAAAGGGTATAGCTGAAACAAACAGGCTCATAATTATTATACACTTTTCACACATTTTCTTCAAGAACTTTAAGAAATTTCGACCGCTCGATAAAAACGTCGCAAAAAAGGTCCAAAATCCACTCACCTTTTCTTTGATACTCCAATTCTATTCCCGAGTTAAACGCGTCGCGTAAATATTATATATCTGTCAATCAGACTGGGAATAACATTCCGTAGACCTTCGCGTCATTAAAACCCCGACAATTCGCGAAGGTTAATTTTTGTATTGTCCAATATCTGCTTTTATGCCTCAGTATATTGGAACAGCTCACGATTCTATGCACACGTCGTAACATGGCTGCGATGCATTTCGTGCTTGTGTGTCCAGCGACCAATAAGATTTCGAGCGCGACTTATTTGATTTTTTCATAATCGACGAGACGACAAATAATGAGATAAGCTACAAAAATTAAATTAAATTGAAATATATAATTATAATTAGTTAAATTAAAATATATTAAATTAAAGTATATTAAATAAATAAATAAAATATATTAAAGCCGCGTTTGCATTAACACTACAAGTGTATTAAATTATGTATAAATTGAATATATATAATGTGATAAAAATAAAATATATATTGTGAAACTCTTATATTTTAATTTAATATAATTTAATTTAATATAATTAAATGATATTTAATTTAATTTTTATATTTTACTTTATTAGATGTATCGATTAACATTCCCAGCAAACATCAAGTGACAGTTATAATATAATTGTTAGTTATAATTTGCCACTCAACAATATAATTGTTATTAATACATAACAGTTATATAACATGTATATTATTATATAACAGTTATATTGTTGAATAGGAAATTATAATTAACAGTTATATAACTGTTACTTGAGGTTTGCAGGGATTATATCAATATTTCTCTTTAATTGATTAATTGATTAATTAAGCTAAAGAAATTTTTGTTTTCATTAATATTTAACCAAACGTTTTTAAAGCGTTTCAAAGATAAACACAAGATACATTTAAAAATGTTGCGAAAATTTTGAATAGTTTAATTGAAATTACTAGATTGGAATAATTTAAAATTGGAATTATCGGATAGATGTAAGAGTCATATGTCAATCAGGAACAGCTGTTTAGTAAGCTCTCAATAGTCTAATTTTTATCGAGCGATTTTTTTATCAAAATATTTGATAAAATAATTGAAAAAAAATTGATAAAATAATTGAAAAAAAAAAAAAAATTAAAAATTCCTATTTTTGTCAATTTTGCACTGATATTTATTTGATGAATAATAATTAAATTAACAATCAACAAACGTCAAAATTAGGTCAATAGCTAGCAAACGATCAACAATTAATTTCAATCGTTTAATGTTTGAAAGATTGATTTTCGCGCTTATTGAGTCGCGCATGCGCAAGAAAAAAAGGCGAAAACCATGCTCCAAATATAAAAAAAAAATTCGATAGAGGAAAACTAACCAATACGTACATTGACAGATCCTAAAGAAGCAGGATTTTATTATTTGACATGTCACATATTTAGATAAAAACGCGCGTTTGACAAATGCGGAGTATCGTAGACGAAAGATAATACATGAATGTTGAAAGCAGGATATTATAGGACATGAGTAACAAAGACGCTCGTCAAACAACGCCAGGGCCAGGTGATGGCTTACGATCTTTACGAAGCACTTCTTTATTCCGCGCCGTCAATTTCGAGTTGTATGTCAAGCCGGTAAGATTACATCAGGATGTCTCTCTTTAATCGGTTGACTTTAAAAAAAAAATTCTCGATTGCTTTGTAGAACAAAACAGTTATGGTTCTCGGCGTCCTAGCAATGTTGGGTTGTTCGGGGTACATATTTTACATGAATTCTCAGAGGAAGAACGATTACCAGGCTATGATGAAACCGGACGATACAGTAGTATTAGTGAGAAAAACTTCCAAATGGATCGACTGAATAAGAACATAAGACATACATGATATTCTTTGTAGTCTAATTATATATATAATTTATAATATATATAATTTACTCAATTTTTAACGATATATATTATCGAATATGTATATACATTATACAGATTTATGAAGTTTATGTAGATTTATTAAGAGTTTGGAACAATAGTATATTAAATTACAAGAGAAACATCCAAGCAAATCCTCTTATTTTATTGAAAATTTATGATACCAATCAAAACTCTTATAAGAATTTAATTAAATTATTGCAAAACAATAATTCATTGAATTTTTTTTTGATTACCTTTACCAACTCTTTTCCTGTAAAAATTTATTCAAAAATTTCATGTTATTGCGTCTAATGCTTTGCATGAAACATTATAATACTATTATAAATATTCTAATACAACTCATATATTATTTAATATTTATTATCAACAACAATTACATATCAATAAAAAAATTTGATTTAATTTTCATATTTTAAAAATGCCTTTATAACTGAATGCATTCTACAGTTTAATTTTTTTTTTACAATATACCATTAATCTATAATTGTTAAAATATCTTACAATTTTACAAGAACTTTTATGTAATAAAATTTGTAGGCAAAATTTACATTTCCATCATATCCAATGATAATCATATAATTTTTATAATAAAAAGTTGCAATTATTATGTATCATTATTTGCTTTCTACATAACATTGTTGTAAAGATTCTTAACTTCTATAACAATTACAGATTAATGCATTTATGGATTTATATAATATACGAGATGCATTCACAAAATAAAGTCTAGTTAATAAATTAAAAAAATAAAAGAAAAAAATTTTCATAGTGGCTAATAATATCTACATTATACATAATTTTTCCGTAATCATTATTGACTACACATTTGATATATTATTTGTCATTTGATATATTATGTATCAACAAATATACAATAGAGCTAATCTGCTGAATAATAATTAGCTAGATACTGATAGATTTTTTTCTGATACAATTTTAAAAAATTGATCCAATCGTATGCATTATGCAGAAAAATAATGTATGTATGTATGTAGGTATCGTTAGCCATTATTAAATTTTTTTTTTATTGGTTTTTTTTTTAATTGCTGACCAGATCTCATTTGTAAATACTCTCCTTTATATAATTCTAGATATTTTTTTTACGAGATATCTATAGCTGTTGTTTTATATAAATTTATACAAATTCTGCTGCAAACATTGGCATAATTGGCAGTACAAGATATTTCCTTTCGTATTTGCATCATGTATCTGTCTTCTATGATTAATAGTTGGATTTAATATAGAAGTTGGTCCTGATTCTTGTAAACAAAATAATTATCATAAAAATATATTCATATTATTAACTGTTCTCTGCCATACATATAAAAGCTTTTCATATGTAAGCTTTTTATCAACATGTTTGTTGTGATAAAACTTCAATATGATATGTATAATTCTAACTCATATATATTCTCAACAGACAAGGAAGCCCACTCTATGTTGGAACAATATCACTGATCCATAGCTGACAAATTATTTTACTACATTCTATAGCGCCAACAAAATTTAATATCTATAAACTTACTTTCTATTTTTTTTTCCTTCAAAACTCAGTAATAAGTAAAAGAGTATAATTATCTTCAAACATATGTAAAGAGAAAAATTTAAGATATTATCAATTAAAATAACATCACTATGAAATAATATTATTGTGAATTGATAATATCATTATGCTATCCTTCTTGTAGCAATATTATATTGCCATTATAACAAAGCTTCTTCAAATTTGATCTAACTAAATTCCCTTTAAATGATGTAATTGTTAAAATAGATCAAAATTATCACCCAAATGTATAATGTATCTCACATTTTGTCTTTGATGACAAACATCTTTTTTTATAAGCTATCTATACATTTCTTTTACTATTCAACAACTTTAGTGAAATCTCATGCTACAAAAGTATGTAATAGATTAAAATAGAAAATTTCTAGCTAAAATTTCTAATAGTAAATATAAGCTATACCTACATTTGTCAGTTTAAAAAGCACTCAACACAATTTTCACATTTCACAATTTTCCTAAATTGCTAAGTAACTTTTAGTTTTAATAACAAACTATATATATTAAATATATATATAAAAGAAGTCTCATGTTGTGATGTGACGTGACATAATATAAATACAAAATTTGGCATTATATAATACTTTGCAATATTTTGAGTTTTGTACTTTTGTCTTGTAAAATTTTTCAACGAAAAAAGGGAAAGCAAGAAAAAAAACAAAGAAAAATAATTTACCACAGGAAGGATAACTGTATCTTAAACAGTTCGGTCTCAAAATAGGATATGAAGACAAAATGCATAATTGCATGTAATAAATTTCGATATTACTCGAAAATAATCACGTCTTCGAACTAAACGGAATTTTGTTATGTACAAATTATTGCCGTATTCTTCAATGTTGAAAGATTTGACTGTTAATTTGTACTTTGAGTACCATGAAGTCTTAATTTAACACGTACAATCGTTCTGTCCTTCTGGGAAGAGCTTTAGCGTTTCATTGATCGCGTTTGCCACATAATCCAGATTGGATTCGTTAAGTCCGCACATATTTATACGACCGCTGCGTAACATATAGATGTGATAATGTTCTTTCAGATGCTGCACATGTTTTTCTGAAAAAGGAAATTTTTTTAATGGAAAAATTCTTATTTAACCACATTCAGCATTATAAAGCTAGAGAAACATAATTTCTATAACCAACCATTAAGTCCTGTATACGAGAACATTCCAATTTGCTGGATAATATGATCCCAAGTACCTGGAGTGCCTAGTTTCAGCAATCTCTGATGCAAGCCTTTTCTCATATCTTTAATTCTATTGGACATTGTTCTAATATGGTCTTTCCTAAGATATCCAATTATGTTGCTTAAGTATATAATTATATTTTACATATATCTTATAGAGAAAATACATATGGAATGTGCAATACCATTCTTCATAGAGTTCTGGATTCTTCAATACTGTCGCAACAATTCGAGCACCATGATTAGGGGGATTGCTGTACATCCCTCGCACAATTAACGTCAACTGCGACTTGACTTCGACTAGTTCCTTCGTGTCAGCCAACACAAAGACTATATTTCCAATTCTTTCGTTGTACAGTCCAAAATTTTTCGCGAAGCTTTGCGTGCAAATGAATTCGATCCCACGTTCGGCGAACATTCGTACGGCGTACGCGTCCTTATCTAAGTCTCCGCTTGCGAAGCCCTATTAAGAGACCACATGGATTATTTGAGTGTACTATGGAGATGATTATGATAAAATTAAATGCATTATCTGATTGATTTGATAGTGATACCTGATATGCGCTGTCGAATAATGGGAAGAGTCGTTTCTCCTTTATCACGTCTGCTATTTTAGTCCATTGTTCCGGAGTTGGATCGCATCCGGTGGGATTGTGCGCGCACGAATGCAAAATAATTACAGCGTTTTCTGGAGCATCTCTCAAGTCATCGAGCATCCCTTCTAGATTGACACCATGGATCTTCTCATCCCAATATCTATATTCGCGTGCGTGCTTGAATCCTCCATTAGTAAACACCAGTTTATGATTTTCTACTTGAACACGATATACATAGTTACCATTTTACTGATAAATGTGTTAACATATGGCTAATATATTGTATCTTGAAATTTTCGCTTACCCCAGGAAGGTATGCTGTAGTAAAAAGTATCATAATGCAAAATACGACTCAAAAATTCAGCAGCGACCCGCAATGCACCGGTACCAGAGAGTGATTGGATGCCGAAAGCACGGCCTTGGGCAATGACAGGAGAATTTGAGCCTAATAACATACTTGTAGCAGCCGCGCTAAACGCATCTAAACCAAGAACTGGTAAATATTCATGATTCTGTAGCTCATCAGCAGCGAGTAACTTCTCCACCTTCCTTACAACTGGCAGGACCCATGGTTTGCCCTCACTAGTGCGATAAGCTGAAAAGAATTTGCATGAGCATACTTTGAAATAAATTATATAAGTCCCATTAATTATTGCACGATTATTTGTTCATGCAAAAATCATGCAATATTTATAAATTATTTTTTTAAACTATTTTTAAAATTTTTTATTTTATTAGTAAAGGTAAGCAAATTTATATATTTCCAAATATGATATCTTTTATCTTTATAACTTATGATATCTGCTTTAGAAGTTGATTACTGATGTTTGCAAAAAGATATAAAAATGTAACAGATGATATCATTGGATTTAATATTAGGTGATAGAGCAGATTAATTTTTATCTTTGTTTTTAAAAAAAAATTAGGTGAGGAGTTTATATCCTCTATCTTTTCCGTATTATCTATACATATGTGTATGTGTATACATGTATGTGATAAATGTACAATAGTGTGAGTATTATGTAATCATTTTGGAGGTGACCCAAGAGCAAGAGGAATAGAAGTAGAGACGTAGAAAATATATACCATGTATATACATATTGTGGCTTATATTTATTATTAAAATATGCTAATCTCTAAAAGAAGAAGAGACATCATTTTTCAAAGCGCAAGACGTTGCTATGAAAAATCTACAGACGTGAAATTAGCGACGGGCTAAATTAAAAAAAAGAGAAAAAAAAGAAACAAGACAAGTAAATAAGTCTTAATAAGCGTCGTAAAAAAATGATGACAAATCTAGGAATAAAAAAAAACGACACAAACACATACCTCCTATAGTTAAATTGACTTTATTGTCATGAGCATCGTCGACGAACGTCTTTTGCAGCGCGAAAACCTCGATGGGCGGCCCCAATTTGATCCCCGTAAATCTGGTAGTCATTTTATGCGATGCAACGTGCTGGAAATTTTAGAATTTTCGGAAAAAAAAATTCGAATCCTCGTTCAGATTCGAGGTCGAGCGAACAGCTGATAAATAGGATACGCGAAGGCCAATCTGTCAAAGCGTAGCCGCGAGCGCGGATATATCCCGAAGTCTACTACTATGTTTCTATGTGAATATATATATACGTGTATCCTGAATTTTACCCTACTGTGAGCAATTGACGTAAGAGAGGGCGGTCGTTTCGCAACGAGATTATTATGTTTTTCACGTTCGTGCCATTCACAGCGACTCTCAACGCCTTCAGTCACGAGATTATTTCAATCGCGGCCCTTAAGCCGGATACACACGTGCCCTTGAATTTTGACTGATCGATTTCTCGCGTCAATTGTCAAAAAGGAAAAAAAAAAGTACAGAAGTAAGACTTCATTGATTTTCCTATATATTTCTATATATTTTCTATATTTTTCTATACATTATAATAATTCGATAAACAGAAAAATATATAGAGTAATATATAGAAATATGTAGAAATATATAGAAATATAATAATTCGATAAACAGAAAAATATATAGAATATATATTTTTCTGTTTATCGAATTATTATTATATTTATTATTATTATATAATATTTATTATTTATTATTATTTATTATTATATTTATTATTTATTATATTTATTATATATTTATTATATATTATATTTATTATATTTATTTATTATATTTTTTATTATTATATTTTATTATCATTATTATTTATTATATCATTATTATTTATTATATTATTATATTTGTATAAATATCGCGGCTGTGATAACTTAAGGCCTGTCCAGCGAATGAAGATTAAAGATTGGAAATTTTGATTAAAATTTCTAGTTTTCGACCGGTTTCAAATTTTAACTTTCCATTTTTAATGCAATCTGATACAGGCTTAAGGAGTAGAAAGATCAGCCAATCGCTCGACGGCTCGTCTGGAACTGGCCTATGGAAGTCGGAGAGCTCCTCCGTGATTGGTCCGTCGAAAATTCGCTTCAATCCATTTTTTTAACGAGAATGTAACATAATATTCGAGCGAATCTCGCTTATTACCTCGTGCTACGCAATTTGTGGCAAGATACGATGATTCCGAGGGAAAACGTCAAGTCCGTCTGACGGATAATCGCGAGTACGCTGGGTAGGTGGACGCCGATGATACTCGCGACCTCGGTGTACCTTCGTGAATGCCATTTACGTGACAATCGCTGCGATAAATGAGCCTGCAAGATAGTCTGTTTTCCGAGGATGTCGAGTACGACGTAACCTTCTTCGCGAGGGACAGGACGCGCAAAAGGTACGTACGAGGCTGAACGATTGTGTAGCGCGTATGAGACGGAGACAAGGTTCTTATCGACGTCGAGGTCGATGAGAACTTTGAAGGTTAGCTTCTTCATGATATCCATCAGCAGTTATGTGAACGTGATCTTAATTCGAGGTCTTGCGTGACTACTTTGGTCTGCGTTATTTTATTTAAACGTGTATATATATATATATATATATATATATATAGTGTGTGTGTGTATAAATAAATTGAATATATATGCATGTACCGGCAAATTAACGAATACGTTTGTGTGCATATCGTGTGTCCTCGGAGCGAAATTATCCATCTGCGAGTGGCTTAATATAGATTTTATAAATAGCGTAAGCAAGTCAATACGTCGATAAGGCATCTTCGCTAAAGAGCTACGAACATCTAAGGCGATTCTCCTCGTATAATATATATATATGTTATATATATTATATATGTTACATATATTGTATTTGTTATATATATATATATATATATTATATATGATATATATATATGTTATATGTTATACATATATATGTTTTTATATATATATATATATACACATATATAATATATATATATATATATGTTATATTTGTTATATATGTTATATAAATATTTATTATATATATATATTTACACACACAAATATTAATATTATAATTATATATATATATATATATATATATTATACATATATATATTATTATACATATATATATTATTCTCATTATACATATATATATTATTATACATATATATATTATTATACATATATATATATTATTTATATATATATAATTTTATATATATTATATATATATATATATATATAAAATGAGAGAGAGAGAAGGAGAGAGGGAGTAATAAATCGATCGAGAATGGTTTCTTGCAAGTTTTCTTGCATTATTCACATTGAAAAGAAGTGAACATGAAAAAACAATTCCGAAATACCAGAATTATTTACAGAAATATTATGTATTTTTTTTTAATAATATTGCGAAATAACATGTATCACTTCGGCGTAGAAATGATTTGAGATTTAAGGGATAATTTCGATTACGTGATAATTTTTCGATGATACGAATGTGACTTTTTTATCATCAATATCGTATATGGCGCAACTAAAACCATAGGATACATATATTTACGTCAATTATGATCAATACTAGGTCCGTTCTTTTAATCCGAACCGGCTGCACTCTAGTTTATCATTCAAAGTTTATCTACTTCTTTCCAATATGAAGTGAAAAAAAGAATAAACTTTGATTTAGCGCGGCCAGTTCAGCTGAAAGGGACATCTACTGGCAGTCCATATCGAAACGTCATTATTGCGGCTTGTTGCACGTGGTCGCGCGTCCGTGACAGGTCAGTCACACGTGCGGTTACGCAAATTCGATAATCTCGTAATCGTATATTACACAACAAAGCACCGTGTATTCTAATCTCTTCATTGTAATTCGAAGCACGATAGTGTAATCGAAGCAACTACTTTCTCAGACTTCGTTCGGGAAATTGCTTTACTGCTAAAAGCATTTATTTAAGGGGTTATTGGGTCTACTTGGGATCGGAAAAATTAAGTTTTCAAGAATATTTTTTCATAAAAAAATTTGTACGTATACCTCAAAATATATACTTTTCGATAGTGTTTTGTAAATTTCAATAAATACTTATTAAAACGGCAAAAAAAATTCTTGAAAATCACGTAATTTTCCCGATCCCAAGTAGGCATAATCCCTTAACAAATTTACCTATTTATAATGCTGAATGAACCGTATTCGTGCAACTAATAAAGTAAAAGAGAAAAGAGAGATGACGAGTTGACCTTAAACCTTAAACGCGAGTCTCTGGACCGAGCGAAGTCGGATAAATCAACGAGGGAGAAAGTGAACACGCGGGTTACGTAAAAGTTAGCCGGCCTTTATATCCTCTTACATATGTTCCCCCCTCTTCCTCTCTTTCTCCCTCTCACGTAAGGCGTTACGTTCACCAAAAGCGGCTGGTCGACGCTCGAGCTCACTTTCAGCGGTCTTTTCACTTTTGCAGAGCGCTCGTCTTCCCGCCAGTCAACAATTATCGCCGTTTCATAATACACCAGCTGGTGCAGGATCGTTTTCCGGACCTGTTGCACACGTTCTCGATCGGCCAGGGCTCGGCCAGACGTACCGTCGTGTGCTACAAGAGCGACGTGAGAAGGTATCGCAGAAGATCGCACTCATCCCGGCCTTTATTACCACGTCTCGTCCCTCGTCGATAGTGCAATGATTGATCTTGATGTCTAATACCGAGGGGTAAACCGCTGAGGGCATTGCGGTGTACAGATTTGAGGCATTGCAGACTTATTGGGCATTGTTTGGGAATTACTGACGTTTCTTGGACATTAGTGGACATTATTTGGACATTACTAAGCATTAGTACAAAATTTAGCAGTAATATAATTACTAGACATTAGTAAAAATTTAGCAGGAATTGGGCATTAGTGTACATAATTTTGATCAGTGGTTTACCCCTCGTCTAATACCTTAAATAATGTATATCGAGCATGTAAACCGCGAGCGAAAGTGAAACTATTGGTGCGATTGCGAGATCATTTTGTATAGTGTATTCGAGATAATCGATCAGGATCATAATTGTAGTCGCGATTTTTTTCGACCAATATGATTCCATGAGAATTGTCAGTAACATTGTTTTACTTGCAAAGAGATTGGGACCCAAAACCGAATGCTCCTGAGTGTGGAACAAGCCTTGCGACGAAACGAAGGGATACGATTCGCGGGATGGAAGGTCGACAGTCGCCTTCAGTGTCTCCGGAATGCAAGCAACTACAGCGACAAGGTGATTACCAGAATAAGTAATACATAAATGATACACAGAGAAAAATGTATACTGTATTCAAGTAAATATTATTTATTTTAAGTATATCATAAGTTTGTATATCCGCAAATATATCATGTTTACCACAAGCATTAAATTTAATTGAATATATTCTGAATTTTAGTAAGTGCAGTATTTTAGTCAAGAATATTAAATTAAAAAAATTTGGTTTGTCTACTACAAGAGTTGACGTAAAGTAAATTTGATTTTTCTTTGATACAACTTTACAATATTCTTGAAGAGAAAATAAATTCTTCTTTTGAGTACATGATAATGAGATTTTCTAACACTTGTGATGAATATATTTTAAGATTATTGTCAGGAATATATTCTTTGTTGAAGAAAACTATTACTTAAAAAAAAAAAAATAAACTGAGTAATCGCTTTTCTTGTCAGTAGAATGATATTTTTCTCTGTGTAGATAAACAATGATGAACATATGACAGGCCCTCGAATAATATTATAATAATGTGAGATGTGCATTTATATATTTTTAGCTAAATCGGCACCAACGGTCGAGATTTATAGGCCACCGGCAGCTAGAAGAGCTAGCAATTGCTCGCAAATGAGCGGGACGCAGACGCAGCTGCAGTCAAATAATACAGAATCTTCTTCAGTCAAGTAAGGCTTATTAAATTTATTAGATGTATAAATAAATTTCCCGCTATTTTTATGAAATTCTATGTCTATTAATAAATTTATACTGATTGTAATTAATCAGCAGGATTTTAAAGTACATTGTGGACGTGTGCATTTACAGGAATGTGCGGCAGAAGCGACCTGATCGAGCGGTTTATGTACCTAGACATCGAAGAAGCCTGGAGGAGAGAAGATCGCGGAGTCTTAAAGCTTCTCCCGCAAATCATACGACGTTAAACGAAGATTCGAATACGAATAATAATTCTAGACTGCAAGATACATGCTGTATTCGACAGAGTACAAATGGCGATTCGAGTTTAGACAATCGAATTTCCGAGAATCGCGACATGGAGATTGAAAATAGCCATATTTCGCGAGAAATCTTGGAGGATGGGATTATTTTGGATTCTAGGAAAATCTCCGATACACATGATAATACTGAGTATACGCATAAATTATTGGAAGAACTGAAAGAAGATGTGCAAGCTTTATCAGGAGAAACGAAAACTGTGGCTGATAATCCTGATGAAAATAGTGCTAATTTTAATCTATCAAAATCATCCGACAAGGTGGAGATTAACGACGAATCGGTAAAAACGACGCAAGTAATCGTCGAAGAAGAAAACCGATCCTCAGTGCAACATTTAGATTATAACGATACGATAGATAATGAAAGTACGCAACTAGTTGAACAGAATGTAGTATCGGACGTTCTAGTAATTTCTGATAATATGCGAAAGAAAGCAGAACGACTCGAACAAACATCTCCGATTCTTGTAATACCACCTGAAAAGAAAGTAAAGAAGGTAGAGAGACAAAAGAGCAAACCGGTTCCACCGCCGTCTCCACCTATGAAGATAAACCGAGACGAATGCGATTGGGACAGTTTGTTCGACGATAATGGTGATTGCCTGGACCCAACGTTGATAGAAGAGGTCAGTATGTCTCATGCGTTTACATGAATTTTTAATAGCGTTTATTTATTTTATTATTTATAATATTGTAATTCTAATTAATTTGTTTATTGTCGCATTGTCTTTTGATCCAGCTTACATCAGCGGTGGGCGAAGTGACGATAGAACAACCAAAGAATGATTACAAGACGTACAGCAAACAGGTCGAAGTGTCTAGTGACGAGTTTGCGCACGTTGTAGAAATTTACAATTTCCCTTCCGAGTTCAAAACTAGCGACTTGGCGGCTGTCTTCAGTTCTTTCAAAAACGGTGGCTTCGAACTAAAGTGGGTGGACGATACTCACTGTTTAGGAGTTTTCAGCAGTCCTCTCGTTGGTATACATATATTTGATGATTTATATTTTTAACAGTCAAATCTCTCTATTCTTGATATTTTCATATGCTTGATATTTTTTTTTATTCGATATTTTCTATTTTTCCTGTTTTTACTCCTTATATATATATATATATACTAAAAATATTAAATACAGATTGATTAAAAGATATTTTTATTTTGCATATGTGCCATTAAAATTTATTTAAAATTTAGGAAAAGCACTAAAAAAGTAGAAAGTTTGAGACTAGAAATGTTTGATTGTACTGAAAAATGATGTAATGTATAATTTATAATAATTTTATTAACAATAGTTTGAAAACAAATATTAATGAGAAAATTATTTATTCGAGAAATTTTATTATTATTTAATAATATTATTGGCATAATATATAGATTTATCATTGATGATATTTTTAAAAAGTTTCAAATTATAATCAGATATATTGTATATGCAATTAATTATATTCCCTTTTTTGCTTTTTTCAATACTTTCTTTAAGCTGCTGAAGTATTAGCGTCGAATCATCCGTTTGTGAAAACAAGGCCGCTTAGCGAAGCCACCGCCTTGAGTAAAACGAAAGCCAAAAGAACCGCAGAATTTCTGCAACCTTATAGAAATCGGCCCGAAACATGCGCCGCTCTGGCCAGAAGATTAGTTACAGGCGCGTTAGGCGTGAAACTCGCTACAGCCAGACAAGAACGTGAGCACGAGAAGAATATATTGCGCGAAGCAAAAGGTAAATTATGTTAATTCTGTAAACAATAAAAAAAGAAGTAACACTGATAAGTACAAAAAAATATTTTCACCCATAAAAAAATTAATAATCGTTTTTAATTAATTTCAATATAAGAAAAAATAATATGACATTTAAAATTTTTGCTTAACTCTTTCATGATATATTTTCTTTTAAGATTTGAGAGAAACATTTAATTTCGCTTGCTATTGGACTACTATTGAAATATGACAAGAGATGCTTCAAATGTAGAATACAAACGAAAAGAAAATGTTCAAGCAAATAGATCAAAACATTTATATACTCTTGATAAAAAATATAACTTCATAATTCATTCTATTATAATACTTTATTTGTGTTTTTCTCAACATATTAATTAGAACATACATAATTACAAAGCAGATTTTGTGTTATATTAAATTCTTTCACAAAACTTATTAAATTAAGTATTTTATTTTGTTTAAACATTATTTCTCAAAACATAGAGCTAATAAAAATATTATAATGTTATATTCTTTTTTCTTGTACTTTTAGTAAAAATTAATTTAATAAAAATTAATTTAATTTTATAAAGTTTTTTTGTATATCAGTGTAATATGATTTTCAAAACAAGTTATTAAGAGAGAGATTCTTGCATTACAGAGAAAAGACGATTGGCTAATAAGCAACGTGAGGATGTCTGGGAAGGCATAATACCTGCGAAGTAACATTACGCATCGCTAATGCGTATTTACAGGGATCGTTTATACCTCGTCGTATTACTATGTATTATATTGCATAGTTTGTGTAGCCCACAAGGCTCGTATAACGTTGGATCTTTTCCAAGCAAGAATATGCTACATTACATTGTGTTCACATGTAAGGTACTTGCTGGAATAGTTGAAATCCTAAATTTAGTTTCTAAGAGAATCATCAGAGAGTGCATTACAATTTTCCACGTTTGTTATTACGAATATAAACAATATAACGCAGGTGTTATTGCTACATCTTATCCTATTGGATATTTTTATTTTTTTAATAAAACAATAAAGATACGAGAAAGAAGAGAATTATATAACAGATCATTATTGCAACATTAAAAGAACATTAATAGAATAATCTATTGATTATTAATAATTAATAATTTTTATAAGATTAAACCAAATTTTAATGAAAATATTTTCATTTTAAATTTTGTTATTTTTATGTAAATTATACAGACGATAAATCATAAAAATTATTTTGTTTAATATTAAATATAAAATTTCTTGAAATGATAATATAAACATATCACACATCTATATTTAATTTTTTATAGTGTTGAGCAATATCACTGTGTCGCAATTGAAGCACACAATGTTATATTATATCATCTGTATACTTTGCTGGAAAATACCCGAAAATCCTCGCGTTAACGTATACTGAATCAACGAACGTTTGATTTTATCGTAAGAAATTTGTGACGCGTCTGCGTATATTTGTGCCTTACTCATCTATCCTCTTTATATTGATAAAAGACAGAGGAAATTAGACAAATACATATATTTTTCTGTTTGTGAATTGAATAAAGAACACGCGCTATTTTACCACTAGATGAGTTTGGCATGCAAATATTATGTGGTTAGTAAATATCTGTTTATCTCTTAAGAAAATTGTCGCGACAATATATCGTTTTAATGCCGTAAAAAAAAGAACTGTAATGAAAAAATCAGCTGTGCACTATCTTGTACCTTTATCATGCAAGAATTTAACTTTCTTTTATAGTAGCTACGATTTTTTACAGAAAATTAGAACCACAAAATATCAAAATTATACACGTAACAACATATACATTAGGAAAAATTGACAACTTTTTTATATTATCTCAATATTCGTCACGTATTGTTATTAGTTTATACGCAGCAACATATGCGATAATATAGTGTAGATTAATCGCGAGACAATAAGTGGCAATAGAATTCTTTCGCGCATACATCGACTCATCATAGTGATACATCAAAATATATCTTTACAAAGTTTTATAGAGACCGACGACACAATATATTTATTGAAGATAATCGTAGCATGTATATATAAATTATATATATAAATTATATATTGCAGAATAAAACATTTTATAATTCTGACTTAGGCCACTTATATATCTGTTACGTAATACAAATGTTACAAATCGACGCACAATCACGTTATCTATTCATATTACAGAGTTGCTGAGTATAACGAAAACTTGCTGATTGTATTTTTATACACAGTTGTTACCGATATGAAATAAAAATGTGTTTTTGCCTAGCCCTAGTCAACATATGTACACGGAAAAATGTTACCTATGTGTGTTTGATTGATAATTATGTCATCGAGTTGAATGAGAGGGTTTCTCTTGGAGAAGAAAAATAAAGATATTTTCTATGGCATAGTCCAATTTTCTCTATATATATTTACATATTGTCAATATATAGATATACGTACTTGATCGAGTTTCCTCGAAAAGCAACATTTGCAACGTACAAAAGAAAAAAAATATGTTAATGATATATATATATATATATATATATGACGATAAAATTTTAACTGCATTTAAAGAGCCATTAATAAATTTATATATACATAAAAAATTATACGCAATAAATTATACTTCTTTAACATGTTTTGGGTAGATGGTTTCTTTTTCGTTTCTTTTTATATAATGGCAGTATTACAACTTCCGTTTTATAAAATACAGCTACATGGTAGCGAATCCATTTCACTTCATATTTTTAAGAAACGTTTTTCTTTCTTTTCATTAAAACGCCATGTAATCTAATTTACACAGCAAAACATGAGAAATCAATTTAGGAATGAAATCGTTATTACCACTTGCTACCTTTCTTCTTTTTCTTCTGCTGGACTTTGCGTTGTTGCTGCCGTGGTCCGGACGTTTCAACTGCAGGACTATGACGAGGGTTCGGAGAAGGCTTGGCGTTTGCAGGCATTTTCGTGATGTCGCTGTGATGTAAAGTATATTATTAATTTTTTTTCAACAAATAGTTCATGGCAATAAGAGTATATTGTGCTCGCATATACGTACTAAAGGTCGCTGGCTCCTGCAGCGGCTCCTTGTGTTCCTTTCATGGCGGCATCTCTGTTCCTTCTGTCTCGTTTCTTACGGAATCCGCTGCGTTCGTGTCTCGGTAACCATCGCTCTGGATCAGGGGGAACGTCTGGATCATAGTTCTTGGGCATTTTACCCCTACGTTTGCGTTTTTTGTGCTTCTTCTGTATCACATCTGACACTGGTTTACTGGAATAAAGAATCAAAACATAATGATCTTCGCATGTATACGATTTTGATGTAACAAGTGAATAATTTATATTTACCCAGGAGAAGGTTCAATCTTCTTCTTCACTACTTTAGTCCCAATAACCCAATTGCTACTCTCTAATGCGTCAACGTCGGTAGTTTCAGCAAGATCGTGAAGCGGAGGTAATCTTTTAGATAACGACTGTGCTTTAGTAGGGCAAAACTGTACATATGCGACCACTAATTGAGCTAAAGTTTTAGTATCGGATGGCGAAGCGTCTACAATTTCTTGCAGGATATCGGCAGCGATTTGCAGCTCGCCACCACGTAAGTAGAAATTGGCTGCCTGTCGCCATAATTCTCCCAAATTTTTAGTAGTTTCCTGAAAAGAAATCTTTCTTGTAAAAAATGTTGGGCAAGAGATTGGCCATACATATAATTGTTTTATATAAAGTGTTACAAGGTGTTTCTTCCGAAACTTGATGTTATAAAAAATATTTCAAAATTGACAGGATTTTAAGAGGAAAAATTGACAATTTTGGATTTTCTTTAAGGACATTTTCCAAGATCTTGTGAAGATCAACCTAATTTTTTTAAATGGAATTACTCTTCTTTTTATATAAACTGATTCCTCGCAATACTCAGCATAAAAAGTTAGCCAAAAATTGAATATTTTTCGAGATATCTCATAATTATGTCAAATAAAATATAAAATATTTTGCAAATTATTCAATTTTTAGCCATTTCCTATTCTTAACATCGAATACTACGAGGAATTATTCATTTGTATAGAAAAATTTGGATGAATTTAAAAAAACTAAGTTCATCTTTACATGTTCCTTGAAAAATGACAGTTAAAATTCAAGATTGTCATCTTTTGTTTTCCTTAAAACTCTATTAATTTTGTCCAAAACATTTTTTATACGATGTTTTATATGAAGCTTAAGAAAACACCTCATAACACTTATACATTTTGAATGTACATACTTTATGTTTTTTATAATAAGCGACCGCATTCTTTAGAACAGCCGATGCTCTCTCACGATCGTTGTCAGCCATGTGGAGTGTAACGAGTGCACTGACTATTCCAGGAAGAGATCTATCCTTTTCGTTTATATTTTCAAGAATAGCGATTGCATCTTTTCTTTCATCATGACTTAGAAGAACTTGCACACTAGCCAATTTCATAGGCAGTTCCTTCTCACCGATCGCATGTTCGATTAATAATCTCGTCGCTTCTTTCGTTTTACCTTCTTTGCTAAGTTGTACAGCTTTTACGAACATCGCGTCTGCTGCCAGTGTAGGATAATCTTTCGCAAGATTATTACATAATTGATGGCATTGCTCTCCCTGAAAATATGTAATAAATACGTTATTTAAACAACACATAAGAAACTAGCGATTTCAATTTATTTAAATATGTTATCTTTGTAAAGATCAAAAGATTGATATTTTAATACTAGTATTATAAAACTTACTTGATCTGTGTAAAACGCTAATAAACACTGATTGTATGCAATGTTCCTTCTTTGCCTGGAAGTTAATTTGTGCTCTAGATTTTCATGAGTGGCACTTTTCATTCTCTTTTTACTGTCAAACACATTTTGATCTTTATTCAGACATACTAAATTATTGTTGGCTACAGCAACCAATGCGATGTCATTTGGCTTGGCTTTCAAAACAGTGGTATACAATGCTTGCGCCTCCTTCTCTCGACCTTGCAATTGCAGGCAATACCCGAGCTGTACACGAATTATACCCAATTCATTTTCAATTTCCTCTTCAGATGTTCCGTCTTCTTCCAAGCCCTCCTTGCATAGTTTCTCAGCAGCTCTTAATTTCTTTTCTGCTTCTATTAAAGCAGCTCTATCATCCCTGTTTCTTTGTGCGAGTAAACGACACGCCGCATTGTATGTTAATTCATAAGTGTGTTCATGTAACGAAGGAACCTCCAAATCCTAGAAATGATTTACAATATATCTTTAGAAATACTCATGACAAAACTATTAATAACTTACTTAAATGCATTGAACTTACAGAACCCTCAATCGCTAAGTTTCCAAGAACGGCTGCAAGATTTGTTTCTCTTTCTTCTTCATAGTCATCATGCGAATTCTTAATAATGTCACGATATACCGCAAAACATTCCTCGTATCTCTCTAAACGATATAACACCTGGGCTTTTAATTCCTTGATCTTCAAGGAAGGATTCTGCACATTCTCTATTACTTTCAACGCCTCAGAAATTTGGTTTAAACGATAAAGACAGTATCCTTTTTCAAAATCCAGATTCCTGAGTTAGGAATAAAATTCATAGAAAAATATTACATCTACTTTGATATCATGTAAATGTTACTAAACTAAAAATATCGCCATACGTCGCTAATTTCGGAGTTTTAACGATGGCTTGTAACGCGTCGTTGAACTTGGACAGCTGGATGTAACAAACAATCTTGTAGTGAAACGCCGCTTCCTCATCTTGGGAAATGCCTAAAACTGAACGTCAGAGTGTGAATTATTTCACAGCTTCGAACGACATGTTTTTGGAGAATCTTTACCGAACGCAAATCATTTCACGCAAATATAATTTCACGATATATAATTTTTAAATGAAAATATGTGTGAAAACATCAACATCAACGAGTAGGACTACTTGCACCTTGAGTTTGGTGTTCGATAAATAACTCATAAGCTTACTTCTGTTCGCGGTTTTCAAGGCCCTTTCATATTCCCCGTTCTGCCCTAATTTGTTTAATTCCGTATACAGCATGAGAAGGTTATTTTCTTTCGAAGCCATGTCTCTCTGTCAGAGATCCTCCTCCATATATACGTGTGTCAACGTGGAGCCACGAGAGCCGAGAGAAGATCGAGAGGCTGAGAGATGTCATGTCATGGCCCCTGAAAGTGCACCCTCTATGAACATTAAAAATGTGGACGTGAACTACAAAGCTAAATTCCACAAATGTTCTCAGAGGGTAACATAATGCAATTTCTGGTTCTGTTCCGTGCTATGCAATCGACCCAACAAACACCAAGTATAACAATAATATTGATGTAATTATTAGTTGTAATCTCCCACTTAACAATATAACTGTTATACATGTTATGTAACTGTTACATATATTATATTGTTGAGTTATATTATATTGTTGGAAAATTATAACTAACAATTATGTAATTGTTATTTGGCATCAAATATTTTATTCTTCTGAAAATAAAAATTATTCAATTTGAAGTTTCATTAAATTTATAATTTTATTACATGAAACATATACGTTGGAATTACATACGTGTTCTATGTATATACAAAGTATCCTAAACCATTTAATCCTTTTAAAATGAAAATAAATGACTTTTATTAAAAATTGCGAACAAAATAAATAAATCGTGTATGCTCGCTTTTTAAATAA
>JAPIVC010001110.1:525000-552570 GCA_030586385.1 Camponotus fellah
TTTATCTTATTTTTTATAACTCAATTAAATTATTAACTACAAAGAATATGCGATTAATATATATTACAATGATCATTTATTCTCCCTTTTTTATTCTTTTTAGGATTAATTCTTTAGAATATCAAGATAGTTGCCAAGTTTATCAAAAATTAAATATCTACTTTTATATATATCAAAAAATATTTATTACGTAAAACATGTGATCCAAAAATAAAAAAACAATAAACGGAAGAAGGTTCAAATTACTTAGATAGTCAAGAATATCAGATTAAAAAACGATGTTTACTATATCGATATTATGTATGTTTATTTTATTGATATATTATTTGTATAATAAATATTATATAAATTATGAAAGAAATTGGCGACTCATTAAACTTATACCGGGACCATCGGGTTTACCGATTTTTGGCAATTTGTTCCAATTCCATGTTTCAGCAGGTAAGAACAAAATTTTTAATCTATTTATATTAAGTAACAAATGATCTATTTATATAAGTTATTTATACAAGTTAAATTCATAAATCATTTTCATTTTAAATCATATACTTATCAAGATTACATAGATTCATTTTCTGAGCACTTTCCTTCACAATAACCATTTATTTAATTATAATTGTTTAAATACTATTTTTTTATTATTATTTATCTTTTTCCAACGTATTTAAATAAAGATGCACTAATATTAAAAATAAAATTAATGACATTAAAAATTTTTGTGTATTAATATTTATAATGTACTTTTCAGAAGAACTATGGAAACTTTTGTATACATTACATAATGAATATTATCCCATCTTTAAAGTTTGGAGTTTTTCCTCTTTTTTGGTGTCTATCCGTCATCCAGATGATTTAGAGGTGATAAAAGAAATTCAATTCTCTACAGATATTATTAGATTTAGAAAATCTTGCGATTCATAAGAAGATTTTTGCACAGAAAAAATATTTCTTAGCCCTTGTGTGCATACCCGGGTACCCGTGTACCCACCACGTCCCTTTTTTGGATGTAAGTCGATAAGGAATCAACATTCCGTGATAAACCAACGGATCGTCGTTATTCAACTCAATTCAAAGCAAATAAGTGCATTGAGGATTGTTTAAAAATTTTAAACAATCGGGGTATGCAACAACGTGGGTAAAGTTGGGTATGCACACAAGGGTTAAAAGATAATAAGAAAAAATATTCCTAATCGATGAGACGAGATAGAAATTTATTAAGATGTTATTAACAAATTATTTACAAATTATTTAAAATTGAATATGATATGATGAATCGTTTCTCTCTCAATATATTTTCATTATTTTAGACGATTTTAAGCAACACCGATATTAAGCGCATCGAAAAAACTCCTATATATGACATGTTACATCCTTGGTTCGGCACAGGTCTTCTCACCAGCACAGGTAACATATTGATGTTACATAAATGTGCATACTTTTCTACTATTTGTCATCGACCTATTTCCATCACTAAAAAATCAAACAAAATGAGATTACAATTAAAATTGAATATTATTTTAAACGATAAACTCATTCCTTTTTTTCTTCTTTATAAAAATAAATTTCAAAAAATGCAATTTTTAATTATATTGGGATAATTTCGTCATAATCTATGTATTTTCATATTTTAGTAAAAAAATATAGATATTTAAATCGAATCAAATACCATCGCATCATAGAATTATTAATTAATTTTAATTTATTCCTATCTACTAATTTATAAGATTTAACTACAAAATAATTATTAAATCTACATTAATACTTGCAATTACCGTGAAAATTAGATGAGAAGAAGGTTCAACAAATTATAAAATCATTTTGTGCGATAAGAAAAATAAATATAGGATAATAATATTACTTAAATATTGATGAATAAACATTAAACTATAAAGATAATAATCTTACATAATATTATTTATATTTTATAGCAATCTTGTTTTCTTATAGGAGTTAAATGGCAAACACGGCGAAAGATATTAACACCTACGTTCCATTTTAACATATTGAATCAATTTGTTGACATCTTGATCAAGGAAGGCGATTGCATGACAAAATCTTTAATGGATATTGGAGGGACAGTAGTAAAGGATTTATTGCCATTTATTAGTGAACATACGCTAAATGCGATATGCGGTAAGGCTTCTGTAAAATTCTCATTTTATGTTATGTATAGGAATTTCATTTTAAATGGTCATTTTTTAAGATGAGAAAATAATTTCTTCTTATATAATGTATCGCCTCAATGGAGATAGATAAAGATGGAAATATTCGGTTTTTTATACTGAAAATTGCTCATCAAATAGTCAGCTCTGATAATCATTGACTGTTATTTATATATCTTCTATAATAAATATATTTATAGAAACGTCGATGGGTGTCTCTTTACAATCACTAGGTGAATTTCAGCAACAATATCGAAATGCGATTCACGATATAATCGAACTCATAATTTATAGGTAATTTATATGGATATAGTAAATACATAATTGTGTAGTATGTTTATGATCGGTCAAGATATGATTTTAATATAATATATACATATATATACATATATACATATATATATATATATATATATCCTTTTTTTTAAATACCTTAATATTGCTAGTAAAATAATTAAAGAATCATTGGAAAATAATATAACAGACCCAAACTAGCCAAATTTCACATCTTTTTCGTAACAAATATAATTAAAAATTTTTAATCTTTTATGCATAATTATTTAAAGATTACTTTGACATTTCAAGATGGTTTTTAAATATTTTTTAAACATTTTAAAATTAAGACTTTTATAAAATTATATTATTATTATAATTATTATAATTATATAGCTTTATTGAATTATTATTTAGAATAGTCAGACCTTGGTTTCATAATGATATGATATTTTCATTGTCATCACAAGGAAGAAAGCAAAAAAAAGTCCTAAAAATATTGCATGGATTTACGGAAAAGGTAAGTAATATAACAAAACCTTAATTTAATTAAAAACATTAATTTAAATCCTTCAAATATGTACATATAAAATTACACTACTATTAATATAAAACAGTCACTGTAAAATTTTGTACTGTGTACATAGATTATTGCGGAAAGAAAACTTTATCACGAACGTACCAATAATCAATACTTAAAAAACCTTGAAAGTGATAAAGAAGCTGCGACGAATGATGTCGAAACGTTTGGAAGTACGTACGATCAGAGTTCCTAATTTTTTGATTGCGCAATCTAATATTATAAATTATACTTATAGTATTTATACTAAACACACGTTTATACTAATCACACATAAAGGTGCAACATATATTTGCTGTAAAATTAAATTATTATTTGTAATAGAATTTGAATTTTAATCAAAAAATGTTTAAAAATTAAAGCGCGACGCGCAAAAATAAGTCGTTTCTAATATGCTTCTTTCTAGTTAAAAAAAAGCGATTAGCTATGTTGGACCTTTTAATAGCGGCATCTCAAGAATATTCTTTAACTGATTTGGACATCAGAGAGGAAGTTGATACTTTTATGTTCGAAGTATGCATCTGTCTAATCTTTTTTTATTAATCTTTTTTGTACACATTAAATATATGATAATATGATGGTAATTATAGGGTCATGATACTACAGCGATGGGTATAATGTTTGCTTTATTACTATTAGCTGAACATAAGGATATTCAGGTATCTATTTCTGAATATATTGCGATACATGATTTAAATTACAATTTTTAAATGTTAAGTTCTTTTTTGTTACAATATATTTTTTCGATATTAGTGAATATGTATATCACTTAATTTTTTTACTTTGATTTTTAAGAATTTATTTATATGTATGTAAATAGAAAGTACAATATTAAGAAATACATTTTAATTAAATGACATAGGAGCGTGTGAGACTTGAAATCGATAACGTTATGCAACATAATGAAGGGAAACTTAACATGAGATCATTGCAAAATTTATCATATTTGGATAGATGTTTAAAGGAAGTGTTACGTTTGTATCCCAGCGTGCATTTAATAGAACGAAAGCTTATGGATGATGTAAAATTACGTAATTAATCACATTTTTTACTACATATATCTTTAAATATGGTGCATAATACTAAGTATTATATGTGTTATCAAATGTACAATACGATTAATGCATTAATATTTTAAGAATATATCATTATGTATATTTTATTTTTCCCAAAATAACTTGTTTTTTGTAAATTTTAATACTAGTTAATTTTATAATATGTTGTTCACAGAATCATACGTCGTACCCGCTGGAACGATCATACGTCTTAATATTTACGCACTTCACAGAGATCCCAATTTTTGGCCAAATCCAGAAATATTTGATCCGGATAGATTCTTGCCTGAGAAAATAGAGAATCGTCATCCTTATTCTTATCTACCTTTCAGTGCAGGACCAAGGAATTGCATAGGTAAATTGGCTGCAATTTTTGTTCCTCCTCATGTCGATCATTTTTAATAAATTTCGCATTGTAGGTCAACGATTCGGTCTCTTGGAGATGAAAGCTATGATAGCTCCTTTGGTGCATAATTTTTATTTGGAACCTGTTGAGTATTTGGAAGATATCCGATTAAAATCGGATCTAGTTATTCGTCCTTCTCATCCGATTCATGTGAAATTCATTCCAATCACATGCAAACAGAAATCGTTTAAAACTAATGCGGATGCTACACGAGTGTAACAAGTTAATGCATTATAAACATCGAAAAAAATCGTTAAGTATATTACACGTTCAATTATATGATTAAAATATTATATATATATATATATATATATATATATTTATAGTAAAATAATTAAAGGATCATTGGAAAATAATGTAACAGACCAAAACTAGCCAAATTTTACATCTTTTTCATAACAAATATAATTAAAAATTTTTAATTTTTTATGCATAATTATTTAAAGATTACTTTGACATTTCAAGATGGTTATGGTAATACTTAACGATTTTTTTCAATGTTTATATATATATATATATATATATTATATTTAATCGTCAAAAAATATTCACGCAGAATGTCCTATATAATTCAGATCCTTATAATTCCATCTAAAAATGTACAATAATTTATTTGATTCATGTTTGCTATTAATGTAATTATTTTTATGTTTTTAAAATAAATGAATAATAAGAAGGAAAGAATGAAATGTTGTTTCTTCTCTGCGCTTGAACAATTGTGCTGCGCTCTTATTTGCCAATTTTGATTTAATTTTTATTAATTTTTATTATTTACATTAAGAAAATATATATGTATGAATTTTATGATGAAGAACCTTTTATAATAAATAATACAATATAAAATATACTAATATAAAATATACATATTTTTGTACAATTTTTATTAATTAATTATATATAATTAATTTTATATATATACAGGGTTGGGAAGTAACTCGTTACTTGTAACGAAGTACAGTTACAGTTACTTTTTTTCGGTAACTCTAACTTAACTCGTTCCTTTTTTCAATTTGTAACTGTAACTTAACTCAGTTACATATTTTCAGTAACTAATTTAACAGTTACTTTAATAGTTACTTTATATATTTTTTAAATCTCTGCAACTCGTGTTAAGCCGGCTTGCGCATGCACATAAACACTCTTATCGATACTTTACAATTCAATGCGTATGCTCCCAATTGCTCCCAACATATACGTCTTCAATCTGATTCTTATATATATGTAACACATAGTATCTAAGGCTGATAGTAGAAAACGGTCATAGTCGTGGATGTAAAGTAAGACAGAGAAAAACGTATACGTAAGCATGTATATTTTTCTCTGTTTTACTTTACATCCACGACTACGACAGACGTAAGCGCTACATCTCGTTCTCTGCCATCAGCCTAATCCTTCAAATAATAAAAAATTATAAGAGCGAGCACAGTGGCAATAAAATTACATTTTTTATAAATTTCCTTTCACATTAAATAAAAATTGTTTTTATTTGATGATTTTTGATAAAATAAAATATATATTTCTTTCTTAAAGTAAAATCTATTCAAGAATTTGCCAGAAAATTAAATTAATACCTTATAGGACTGTCATTAAATTTTTACTATTGCGTGCAGATTTAATATTTTTATTTCCATTACAAAAAAGTAACTACAAAGTAACGACTCGTTACTTTTTGAGTAACTATAACTGTAATATGTTACTTTTTAGGACCGGTAATTTGTAACTGTAACTAATTACATTTTTCAGTAAAGAAACTGTAACTGTAACTAATTATTTTTATAAAGTAACTTTCCCAATCCTGTATATATATATATATATATATATATATATATATATATATATAATTATTACGAAAACTATATTAATTTCTATTTATAAATCTATGAATAAGATCACTAAGTATCAATATTTCATTGATTTCCTAAAAACGCTTATTTTTTGTTTCTTTATGACTATCTTTAATCAGTAATATTAGATTATATCTATCTTGTATAAAATTAAATTTTATTTATATTTACATGCATATTGAACATGCATCTTAAATAGATTACTTTTGCTAATCACTTTTGCTGTAGATATATTTAAGGTATATATACGTAAAAAAATAACAAAATAAAATATAAAATATAAATGAAACAAATAACAAAATAAAATATAAAATATAAATGAACGTAGAACGCGCTTATAATGACGTTTATTAAGCTGGCACAGTCACTTCTGTACAATTGAATAAAATTTATATATAAATTTAGTGCTTTTTTGTTACTCTATTCCCGATTTTGTTGCTCCAATCGATTCGGAGAAAATAGTGGCTATGCTAACTTTAGATTAAATTTATAAAAATTTAAAAAACAAAAACAACTGATATATTTCTTTAGTTTCAATTTGTTGGTAATTAGTTGCTCTATTCCTGATTTTTTGCTTTACTTTCAAACTCCGAAAACCACTCACAAAGTTATCTCACATTAAAAAATTATTATAAAATTATGAGAATTAATCAGATATCTGAATCGATAACGTTTCAATAATTTTGTTGCTCGTCATTTTTAATGAATCTGATTTTATTGCTTCATGGTTGCCTTTAAAAAATAGACATGATTCGATCGAGTGGTTCGTGACAGCTTAATAGATGTTCCTTTATCAAATTCTATATTTCTACTTTTGTGTTTATTTACCTGCTTCTGCAGTTGAACTCATTATCTCTATTTTTTTATTTGCTCTTGTATTTTTACTTATCTTTTCTATTTTCTTGTTTGCTGTTATATAGTTGCGACTGAAACGGAAAAAAAATATTCAAATAAGTTGAAATTTTACAAAATTCTTTTCGCAACAGGTTTATTCTATAGATTTTCGTTTACACATGAGCAAAAATAAAGATATTAAGAAAAAAGTTTAGGGATACAAGTTTCATATTCAAAAAAATTCAAATTTTGCAAAATTCTTACCAGGCTTTGTAACATTAAGTATATACTACTTTTAATTAATTCTTTTATTATTTTTATGATTTCTGTATCTTATATTTTAACAGTTTTGGATTTTGTCCTTATATAACATTTGTAATTTCAAAAGCATGTTAATAAAATACAATAATAAAATACAATTTTAGTATATATAGTATATATAGTTTTCCATATATAGTTTTCTCTCTCTCCTTATTCTTAATAAATTCCAAAAGAGCATATTCCAAAGGAGATAATAAGCATTCAACAACATTTTCTTGCACAATAATTTTTTGAACAATTTTTTCATGAACTTGATATCTTGTTTTATTATCATGTTGTTTTTAATATCAATATAACGCAATAATATCAATATGACGCAAATTAATTAACTAATTAGATTAATATATAAATGCGAAATTAGCGAAATATTTAGCAAACTAAGATCTTTGTATGATCTTTGATTCTCTTTTATCGTTTCATTGCAAATATAAGATAAATATTATCGATACTAATGCACTTACTCTGGCTGAAATGACATAAGGCAATAGACAAAATTTATCAGACAGAGCTACATCGAAATTTTGTTCGTTGGAATTATATTGCATCGAATATGAATTCTAATAAATAAAATTTTATAAATTATTAAATAAATAAAGAGAGAGAGAGAGAGAGAGAGAGAGAGAGAGAGAGAGATGATTTTACAAAAAATTCAAAAATCTTACAAAAAAGCATAAGTATCCTTCTACGATTTTGAATTTTGTTATCTAGATTGAATTAAGGGAGATGTATTTTTTTATATGTTCTCTTAGATTAAATTTATTCTCTTATAGTGAAATATCTCATTAAAGATAATTGACTTTTATAATATCAAATTACAGAAATCGTAAGCACCGACGAGATATTATTAAAGATCAATGGCTTTATGAGATTTAGCACGATCAGAAAAAAAAACATGCTAAATGCTACCGTAGATAACAAAATGCTTGCATTATCGATAATAAAATAGTGATTTAATACAATAAATTGTTTATTCTTGAGACATAAAAGATGGTACATAAAAAAGGTACAAAAAAAATTCATTTATACATTTTCAATGATGAAATGACAACAGCTGAATCTGATATACTCGATTTAAATAATCCTTGTAATTGTCTTCAATATTATTAAACTGGTAATATCATCAATCTTCTACTACATCCGAGTTCACTTGATGGTCACAAAAAATTTACTCAAGGCTATCGGTCTTTAATATTATCTTGTTGGTAATCATATTTGTATTCTGTTTCTTTCCGTATTATCTCATAAGTAATATTCTGTTTCTTATGAGTATAATTTCTCGCGAAATATAATACGTGTCTAGAAAACAATAATAAGCAATTATAAAAAATAGAATAAAATTCAAGAATAGCTAGCATCATTTGTTGACGTTGTTAAAAGTAATTTGAAGTGATAAATTACTAAATAATCGCCTAATGCGAGTTTCTCTCTTCTCCTATTTCTTTCTTATTTATTGATTTGTCGAATTGATGAAGTGTTAGAAGATTCAATGTATAAATTGGTAAAAGAAATAAAATCTTGTTCTTATATATTGTCTTACACATTATATATTGTCTTATACATATTTCCTTACATATTGTTGATATCTCGATTTTGAAACAGATTTTAGACGGAAACAATCGCTATTTTAAATTAATTTTCAATTAATGTTTTTAATCTGACGTCTGACTTTTAAATAATTGCATCATCATCGTCATCATTATTAATGTTTTTAGTCTGACGTCTGACTTTTAAATAATCGCATCATCATCGTCATCATTATCAATTATTTTTACATTCAGATAGATGTAAATGAGAATATATCATTTATCTTTAATTAAGGTGGAATTATTGAATTGTCTGCTTCTTATGTATGCTTTTAACTGTTCTTTTAACTGTTCTTTATCTGTTTCTAGAATATGGAACTTCGCTTTTAAAAAAGGTTAAATCGATTCTTGCGAGTATTGTTGCCGCTTTTTTGCGATGCTAATTGATTGTTCAGATATGCATTGTATATTATATTCGAAACATCAACCGACTGTGGATCGCAAAGGTTAATAACACAGGCACACAAAAAAAAAATATTTCATGAACCAGAGGGTAGACCTCACTATTCTTAGGTTTTTGGGGTTGCTGAAACCGAATATGACCATAAAAAATGATTTCAATTGCCCGTTTTCCCGCTAGCACCCCCTTACCACCCCCTGAAGGGAGTTGAATTTTAAATTTTTATACAAATAAAAACGTATTTAATCGACCACTGGCATTTATTGGTTGATAGAAAATCACGACGTTTCGACCATTGGTTTTGGTCCTTTTCAAGTGAAAAAAATCTTAGTTAACCAATAAGTAATGAGAAAAGAGAAATCACTTGTCAAGATCGTCAAGTCAGCTTACAAGTCAGTCTCTCTCCTTGTTTGTGAGCGGTAGGCTGACTTGACGATCTTGACAAGTGATTTCTCTTTTCTCATTACTTATTGGTTAACTAAGATTTTTTCACTTGAAAAGGACCAAAACCAATGATCGAAACGTCGTGATTTTCTATCAACCAATAAAGTGCCAGTGTGGTCGATTTAAATTACGTTGTCTTATTTTATCTATTGGACATTCAAGAATTTAATATTTTTTTATACAAAATTAAGATGTATGTGTATTTCTATATTTTTTGGGACGCTAAAACCGAATTATGATTTCTGTCCTAATCATAACCGTATTTATTTTACCTTTAGATATTTTGAACTTATCACCTTATTCTAGATAAGATATTTAAATTTCGTTTTCCGTGTGCATTTTGTTTTTTCTTTGATTTTAATGTTTTTGCTCTTCACCGACCAGTCTTATTTACGTTTAAAAGAAATTTGATAGTTGTTGAGAGGAGTGAAAAATTGTAGTGGCGCGCTTAGCGCACTTTGTAGTGTCTAGTATATATAAATGTAAACTTTCAGATATTTATTGTCAGTTCATGCAGATTTGTTGTACTAGATTATGCATTTGTGTAATTGCGCAAATTGCAATTTTATTTTAATCATTTAAACTGTGTTTCATTTAATCGTCGCATATATAAAACTTATCAGGTAATTTTTATAATATTTGTATAAAATAAAATTTTATAACATTATTTTACAAAATTCCAATGTTTAATACAATAATTAGTGTAAGTAGTTTCAAGTAGTTTTATAGATTTTTTCAAATAACACAAGTTAACTTTGTTGATTACTATAATTGCTATAATTTTATTAAATTATAATTATTACAATATATTATATATTACAGTATTTTATATTATTATTTTATTAAATGTATATAATATATTAATTTTGTGGAAATGTTTAATATAATAATTACATAAAGACGATACGCGATAATTAGGTAAACAAAGAAAAAGTGAATAACTCTTTTTAAGCTTACAATCGCAATAATTATATAATTTATATATTATATAAAATGTATCATGATAGAGAAACAATTTTGATAAAAAACAGAAAATGATTTTCAAACTAATTTTTTATTTACGATAATTGTTTAATGAAATACCTCTGGTTTGTTACAAAATAACTTTGTATCAACATTGCATACCAAAAAAAGTATATTTATTGATTTAAAGTATTTAAAAACACGGAAATGGATTATAAATGGACATTATGATATGTTTAGACAAATATTTTTAAATTTAAAAACGCTTAAACAAATTTTTTTTTTTCAGTTATATAATACATAAAATTATTATAATGCTATAAACAACTTATATTAAATGTTTGACATAATAGATGAGGAATAATACTCTTTATAATACTATTAATTATTATACTATTAATTACTGTTAAGATTTTGCCATAAACTCATGAAATTTTATCTTACACAATAAATAGAGAAACAATTGCAAGCAATCCGCGATTAAAAATTTTTTTATTTGATTTACAAAAATACATAAACAACATTCTTTCCCATTACAATGACAACAAATTTATCATTTTTTATAATTAAAAAAAAAAATTAATTATAAAAAAATACGATTAATGCATTACACAATAATCCTTCTTTCATTCACTCTCTTTCATTCTCTTTTTGTGTTTAGGATTATTTAGGATATCAAGGATTGTCAATTTTGTCAAAAATCGAATATCTTGTTTATATTTAAAAGAGTATTTATTTTCACGAGTGATCCAAGAATAAAAAAATAATAGATAAAAAAAGATTAACTTAATTAAACAATCAAGAACATCAGGACGGTTAAAAAAACGATGTTTATTATTATATTGATATTATCTATATTTATTTTATTGATATATAATTATTATGTGCATTATGAAAGAAACTGGCGACTTATTAATCTAATACCGGGGCCATCGGGAATTCCGTTTGTTGGCACTTTCCTTCAATTCTATGTATCAGCAGGTTAAGTACAAAATATATCTAGTCTACTTACATTAACTAGCAAATAATCTGTCATTTATACATTAAATTTATCAATCATCTACTTTGGAACTTATCAAGATTGCATATAGATTCCTTATCTGAGCTTCTTCTTTTTTTTATAATAAGTGTTTGTTTAATTATAAAATATCCTTTTCTTCATTATTATTTTTTTAACGCATTTGAGTAAAAGTTAAAAAACTTAATATTATCAAAATTATTGTATATCGATATTTATAATATAATTTTCAGAAGAACAATGGAAGCTCATCTATGCATTATATAATGATTATTATCCTATTTTTAAAACCTGGGGTTTTTTCTTACTTGCGATATTTATTCGTCATCCAGATGATTTAGAGGTAATAAAAAAAATTCAATTCTTTATAGACATTATGTGTGATTTAATTGGATTTAAAAATCTTGCGATTTACAAGTAGATTTTGTTCAAAAATGTTTCTTAAAAAGATGGGAAGACGAAATATTTCTATATATAATAGATGAGACTAGATAATAATTTAAAATACAATTAATAAATTATTTGTATAAGATTGAGTGAGATATAATAGTGTTTCTCTCTTAATATTTTCGACAATTTTAGACGATACTAAGCAGCACTAATCACATTGAAAAAAGGTCTTATATATAACGTATTACATCCTTGGTTCGGCACAGGTCTTCTCACCAGCACAGGTAACATATTGATGTTATATAAACGTACATACTTTTCTGCTATTTGTTATCCTGCTATCTCCATCACAAAAAATTAAACAAAATGAGATTACAATTAAAATTGAATATTATTTTAAACGAACGTATAAAACTTCTTTATTATAAAAATTAATAAATTAAAACAAAATTGCAATTGTGATCATATTGGCCGATAATTTCACCGTAATACATATTTTCACGTAATGTGTATTTTCAATTAAATAAAGTATTGCAGAGATATTTTAAGTTAAATCAAACACCATCACATAATAGACTTATTAAATAATCTTAATTTATTTCTGTTTTATAAATTAATTTTAATTTATTTCTCTTTATTTTCATCTAGTTCATAAAGATTAAATTACAAATTATAATAATAATTATTAAAACAATAATAATTAAATCTACGTTCATACTTGCAATTCCTCGCGTAATTCTATATGAGAAGAAGATTTAAAATATTATAAAGAAATTGTCGATGTAAGAAAAATAGATGTAGAATAATAATAATAATAAATTCTTGAAAGTCGCCAGTAGATAAATTAAAAAAAACTTAATATAATTCGACCACACTGGAAATTTATTGTTTAATAATGTGTCACAACGTTTCGACTATGGGTTTTGGTCCTTATCAAGTGAATTGCAGTGACTTAGTAAACTGATAATATGAGATCAGTCTTTCTCTGTATGTGTGATCGAGAGGTTGACATGACGGAGAAAAAAATCTTTCTGACACAGTGATTTGACACATTATTAAACAATAAATTGCCAGTGTGGTCGAATTATATTAAGCAGAATAATAATATTATTTAAAAATATTGATCAGCAAACAATAAAATAAGAGATAGTAATCTTATATAATATTATCTATATTTTAGCACATTATTGTTTTTGTTATAGGTGTTAAGTGGCAAACACGACGAAAAATATTAACACCTCCATTCCATTTTAATATATTAAATCAGTTTGTTGATATCTTGATCAAGGAAGGCGATTGCATGACAAAATCTTTAATGGATGTTGAAGGGACAGTAGTGAAGGATTTGTTACCATTTATTAGTGAACATACGCTAAATGCGATATGCGGTAAAGCTTTTGTAAAATTCTCATTGTACGTTATGTGCAGGAATTTCATTTTAAATAATCATTTTTTAAGATAAGAAGATAATTTTTTCATATACTTTCTATACTATATCGCTACAATGAAGATAAATAATATCTGATTTTTTTTATATACAGTACTACTCATCAAATATTTACCTATAATTATCTGTGATAGTTATATCTGTTTTATAATAAATGTATTTGTAGAAACTGCCATGGGTGTTTCTTTACAAGAACTCGGTGAATTTCAGCAACAGTATCGAAATGCGATTCACGACATAATCGAACTGTTAGTTTATAGGTAATTTATATGGATACAATAAATATATAATTGTGTAATATATTCATGATCTTTTAAGTTATGATTATGTGATATATATATATATATATATATATATATACATTTTAGAAAGTAGATTAATGAGAAATTATATTAATCAAAAAACTAAATTAATCAATGATTATTATATAACAAAAGTACAACATTTAGAAGTTTCTATCTTTTTCGTAATTTAAAATTTTTTATCTCTTGCGTATAACGTTAATAATTATTTAAAGATTACTTTAAGATTTTAGAATGACTTTTACAAATATTAAAAATAAGAATTTTACAATATTACATTATTATTGGAATTATATAACTTATTGAATCACGATTTAGGGCATTCAGGCCTTGGTTGTACAATGATATGTTGTTCTCATTGTTGCCCGAAGGAAGAAAGCAAAAGAAAATCTTGAAAATATTGCATGGATTTACAGAAAAAGTACGTAAAAAACACTTTAATTTAAATTTTTCAGGCATTTATATATAAAATTGCATTGTTATTAATACGAAAAATTATTAAAAATTAATTAGTTAAAGATGTCAGACTCAACAAATATAAAATTAAATATAAATAATATCATTGGCAATAAAAGTCTAGTGTGGTTAATGTTACACAAATAATTTATTAAAAATTCAAAAAAAGATATTCATTGAATAGATATAAATGTAATCGAATCGCGAACGTTTCGACCCTATTTTTGGGTCATCTTCAGCGCAACAAGAAGGCAGATTATACAATCAGGTTATTACAATAATTTTTAAAAAATTAAAACAATGGTAAAGAATTAAAAAATCTTATAGTTGAAGCGGTGTCTCGTTATTAATGTCATTTTGACGATGTCTGTAGAAAAGTCAAACAATAACAGCACAATAACATTAAAAATTAAATATTGTATTCGTATGTAGATTATTGCGGAAAGGAAGCTTTATCACGAACGTACCAACGATCGGTACTTAAAAAATCTTGAAAGAAACAAGGAGACAGAAGATGTCGAAGTATTTGGAAGTATGTAAAAGATTAGAGGTTCTAATTTAAATATGATTACGTATTCTAATATTATAAATTATATTTATAGTATTTATATTAAACACATAGTCACACGTAATGATGCAACATCTGCTATAAATTCAATAAAGTACTATTGTATTTATAATAAAGTTTGAAATTTAAACAAGAACAATGTTTGTTTAAAGCACGACACGCAAAAATGGAATCGCTATTAATATGCTTTTTTTCTAGTTAAAAAAAAGCGACTAGCCATGTTGGATCTTCTAATAGCGGCATCTCGAGAAAATTCTTTAACTGATTTGGACATCAGAGAAGAAGTCGATACTTTTATGTTCGAAGTATATATCTATAAATTTTTTTAAATTTCTTTATATACGTCATTTATAATGATGATATGACTATAATTTCAGGGTCATGATACCACAGCGACGGCTATAATGTTTACTTTATTACTATTAGCTGAACACAAAGATATTCAGGTATCTATTTCTCTACATATTGTTTATATAATACAATATTATTTAAATTGCGATTGTTTATTCAAAGTAATATAGATATCAAGTTCTTTTATTTTTTCTATATATATGTATTAGCATATCGAAATGTTTAATATATCTGTAAAGTAATTATGGACAATTTATATTAATTTGTTAAGAATTTATTAAGAATTTATTTAATTTTAATGCACATAAATACCAATATTAAGAATATATTTTAATTATTATTCACATGATGCAGGAACGTGTTAGGTTTGAAATCAATAACGTGATGCAAGAAAATGGAGGGAAACTTAACATGAAATCATTGCAAAATTTATCATATTTAGAAAGATGTTTAAAGGAAGCATTACGTTTGTATCCCAGCGTATTTTTAATATCACGATACACTGGAAATGATGTAAAATTACGTAATTGATCATTTCTTTTTTATATACGTGTACCTTTGAATATGTTACAAAGTGCAAAATATATATTATCAAATGTAAAATAAGATTAATGCATTAATATTTTAAAAGTATAACTTTATGTACATTTTATTTTATCTCAAAATAACTTGCTTATATAAATTTTATTCTTTAATTTTATAATATGCTTTTCAGAATCATATGTCGTACCGGCTGGAACGATGATATATCTTAATATCTATGCAGCTCACAGAGATCCCAATTTTTGGCCAAATCCAGAAGTATTTGAGCCAGATAGATTTTTGCCCGAAAGGATAGAGAATCGTCATCCTTATTGTTATCTACCGTTCAGCGCAGGACCGAGAAATTGCATAGGTAAATTAATCGCGAGTTTTGTTTCTCCTCGTGTCGATAGTTTGTCATAAGCTTCGAATTATCGTAGGTCAACGATTCGGTCTGCTGGAGATGAAAGCTATGATAGCTCCTTTGGTGCATAATTTTTATTTGGAACCCATTGAGTATTTAAAGGATATCCGGTTGAAAACAGATTTAATAATTCGTCCTTCTCATCCAATTCATATGAAATTCGTTCCAATCACATGCAAACAGCTATGACAACTGAAAACGCAAACTGACACAGATACTGCGAGTACATGAGTCGATGCATTCCAAAAATCGAAAATTCGTACGGATATTACACATTATGGAGTAAATATTTTGTAAACATTCTATTAATTATAAAACTATCCACACAGAATGTTTGACCCCAGTAATTCGATCTAAATAAATCCAATATATGTTGTTCATATTAAGAAAATATATTTAAATATACATATGTATATATGTATATATGTATATATATATATATATATATACACATATATACATATATACAGGGTTGGGAAATAACGCGTTACTTGTAACGTTACCGTTACAGTTACTTTTTTCGGTAACGATAACGACGTTACAAATTTCGTTTGTAACGAAAAAAGTAGTTTCGTAATTTTTCGGTAACGAGTAACGAATTTAACAGTTACTTTTATTGCTACTTTTTGCAAATTTACTCGGTGTAATTTTTATTCAAAGAAGACTGTGGAACGCGTCATTGGACACATGTGAAAGAAGAAGTTCAGTAAAGATATTCAGTGTCGATGGATCTGTATTAACGTCACAAAGAGAGCAGTTAAATAATGATACAGTTGAACAACAAATTCTTTTAAAAATTAATAAAGAATTTCGATAAAATTTAGTAATGTTTTCATTTATTTTAAAATAAACTCTGTAATATTTAATAAACTTATATTTAAAAAAGTAATGAAAATTGTAACGACGCTATTTTTAAGTAACGGTAACAGTAACGAGTTATTTTTGAAAATTGGTAACGAAAAACGGTAACAAATTACTTTTAAAAAGTAATTTTCTCAACCCTGCATATATACATATATATATATATATATATATAGAGTGATCGACATATATATATATATGTGTGTGTGTGTGTGTGTGTGTGTGTGTGTGTGTGTGTGTGTGTGTGTGTGTGTGTGTGTGTGTGTGTGTGTGTGTGTGTGTGTGTGTGTGTGCCAGTGGATCATTCAATACCGATGTAATACGCGATTTGCATGCGTAAGCGGTTGCGCAAGGATGAGAAGCGTGTACGTGTGATGTGCGAGAGACGAGTCGTATGCGATAAGCGAGAGCGTGTAGAACGAAGGGAGTGAAAGAGTAAGATCGGAAATCGAGAGTGTTGCACTTCGAGAATTCGCGCATATTCTATCTTTTTGCCTTTTATTTTATTAAAGAATTATACCGCTAAAAGATTCGGCCATCGCTTTATATCCTACATCTAAAATCCTACATATATATATAAAATAAATAAATAAATATATATATATATATATAAAAGTTCATAATTTGTAAAATAAGGAGAGCGAGAGAAAGAGAGAGAGAGAGAGAGAGAGAGAGAGAGAGAGAGAGAAGAGTTTACAAAAAATTCAAACATTTTAAAATAAGCACAAATATCATACTTCGATTTTGATAAACTTTGAATATATTACTCAAATTAAATTAAGAGATACTTTTTTATTTACTTTTTTTATTTTTTCTTTTATATTGAAATTATTTTCTTACAGTTAAATACCCTATTAAAAAAGAATTGACTTACAATATCAAATCTCATCTAAATCGAAGACAATCACACTTGTATTATGTTTTTTGTAAATATATTATACTTTTTCTCGAAATATAATACATGATTAGAAAATGACAAGATAAGTTATTAAAATTAAAATAAAACTCAAGAATTGCAACTAGCAATTCCGCAACTAGTCATCCACTAGTAGACTCTGCTAGATAATTCGAAACGCTAAATTACTAAGTAATGAATCACCTAATGCATATCTTCCTCTTTTATTTATTGATCTATCGAATTGATTAAGATGATTTGATATAGATTGTTTGAAAATTGGCAAAAAAATAAAATTTTTTCCTTATATATTGTTAATGTCGATATTGTAAGACATGAATTTGGCGCATTATTTTATTAGTTAGTCAAGCATTTGCTTGACTATAAACTAAGCTATTAAATCTCTTTCTTCTTAATTACGAGTTATTTATATTTAATCAATATTTGTGGTCTTTTGTGTCTGACTTTTTGAATGTTATGATGTGTTAAAGATCTGATTATATATTTAAATAAATAATTTATCACGATCTTTGGTTTGGTCGCGTTTTAATTGTCCTCTACTTATATCTTCGCCTACAAATTAATCAATTTTATAATATTGATATTTCGATTTTGAAATAGATTTATTTTAAAACAATTATTATTTTAAATCATTGTTTTTAATCACAGATTTTCACTAATTTTTAAATAATTTTATAATCATTTTTACATTTTTAGATAAATATGTAAATGAAAATATGTCATTTAGTTTTTAATTAAAGTTGTTCTATTCAACTTCTTAAGATATGAAATTCTGATTAATACACTCTTGAGCTAAAAAACAGCTATAAATAGAAGTTTCAGATTTTTATTATCAGTTCGCGCAGATTTGCTTATGTATCCACTTAACGCGAATTGCAATTTCATTTTAATCATTTGAGTTGTGTTTCGTTCGATGGTCGCATTATATAGAATCTATCAGGTAATCTTTATAATATCTTTATAATAATCTTTATATAATCTTTATAAATCTTTATAATATTTGTATAAAATAAAATTGTATAACATTCTATTGCAAAATCTCAATGTTTAATACAATAATTAGTGTAAGCATGTGGTTATAACAGAAATTTTTTTCGAAAGTATTAGTAATTAATTTTGTTTGATTGCTATAATTTGATTAATTTATTATTATATATTATGACATTATATTTCATATTTTTATCTTATTAAATGTACAATATATTATTATATTTTGCAGGAATTTTTGATGCAAAAGTAAAAACAAAAAATCGATACGCGATTATTAGATAAATAAAAAAAAGAACACAAACGAGATTTAAGCAATAGCGATAATTATATAATTTATATATTATATGAAACATTATATAATATAATAGGATAACAATTTTGAAAAAAGCAGGAAAAGATTTTTAAAGTAATTTGTTTTTGTTTATGATAGAGTTTGAAAATATTTAATTAAATAATTCTGATTTATTACAAAGTAATAACTTTGTATCATTGAACTGTAAATGGACATTATGATATGATATAATCACTTAAAATATTTGTTTACAGATATAGAATAAATAAAATTCTAACTATGCTAAAAACAAATTATAACTCATATTCGATATAATAGACTAATTCTCGCCCTAATTATAATACTATTAAATGCAGTTAAGAATGTTGCAATAGAATCTCATAAAATTTTATATCATACAATAAAAAATACAATAAAATCGTTATAGACTGAATTATCGATTGATATACATAAACTGAAAGTCACAATATGACAGGCACTGGATGTAATAATGATGTAGTCGTAAATAATGATAAAAACTTATAATTACATATGATCGAACTATGTATCCAAAGAAAAAAACACATGATAAAAATGTTACGTGATACGTATGATAAGAAGAAACGCATGATACAAATGATACGTATTAGAAATTGATATAATAGTGTTGATGTAATATATTTTATAAAAATAAAATCATAATTTGCTGTAACTAAATTTTATTATAATTAGATTTTCTGCAATAGTATAGCAAAATATATTGATATTTCTAAGATATTTACTTGTTGTATAATACAATTTTTTCTTCCAAATTTATATTATAAGAAGCAATATCGCTACTTATGCGGTTATTTAATATAATAATACGAAAACAATATACCTTAATAGAAATAGAAAATAGAAATAGAAAATATATATTTTAATATTTTACAGTAACTTTTTGTTTTTTGATATAAATGGATATAATTCTGATAGCCTAATCTTATCTGGAATTGTTTATCATAGGCAACATCATATATCGTATATGAAATATAAAAAATTGTGTGATATAAAAGATGTAATATATAAAAAAATTATGCCGATTGAAAATAAATAATTTATATACGTTGTATAATTTTATTTGTTTGCAGCATACTTTTAGTATATTTTAATGTATTTAAAATGTTATATCTATAAAATAAATTAATATGAATGTGTTTTACATTAAATATATTCTACTATTAATTAATCCTCTTATATCTGTTTCTCGTATTTTATCAGCTTAGAATTTTATTTTCATTATATAACTTTTTAACATTTCAAAAACGTGTTAGGTTAAATAAAAAAAGTACAATTTCATAGTGCTCGTATCTTTGTTTAAAATGTTTAAATTGTTCTTCTTAATAAACAGAATTTTTAAAAGAGATAACATTATTTTTATTAAAAGCAAACTTAATCAAATTTACTTCAATAACATTCTCTTGCACAACAATTTTTTTGAAGAATTTTTTCATGAACTTGACATCTTATTTTATTATCATAATACTTTCAAAGTCAATCATTCTAATCACACAAGTTAATCATTATTGATTCATTATTGATATGTAAATGTAATTTATATTTATTATTGATATGTAAATGTAAAACTTGTATTTAATGAACTAAGATCTTGGTACTCTTTGATATTCTATTATTGATTTATTGCAAATGTAAGATAATTATTCGAGTTCGATTCAGCGACTTCGATTCAGCCCTGATATTTTTCTTGTCTACATCTCTTCAGGGGGGAATGGGGATAAAGAGAGTTTTATAGAATTCTCAAAAATGAGAATCTATATGTTGGTATATACACCAAGTGAAATATATGTATATATGCTTTGTGCACGTTAAAATTTTCGCGAACAATTAATGTTTAAGAAATTTACGCACTACCATCCATGTTTGGCTCTTATTCGCTCGTTTCTTAAATATTGTGTTATAAATATTATTGATATTATGCTTATTCTGGCTAAAATGGACATGGGGCAATAGATTAAATCTGTTAATTACAAAGAAATTATACAAAGAAATTTTATGGTTCTCTTATATTAGTCTTTTATTGAATCGAACTTTCATGTTTCATCTAACAATAATAAATATAATAAAAATTATAATAAGTATAAGAAAAATTTAAGATTTGTTAAATATAAAAAGAGAGAGGGACAGAGAGACATACGAGATATCTTATAAAAAAATTGGCGCAAGTATTTTTTTTTATTTTGAATAGTTTGAATTGTTCTATCTAGATAAATTAAGAGAAATGTATAGTTTTTATTTATTCTCTTACAGTGAAACACTCCATTAAAAAGAATTGATTTTTACAATATCAAATCTTTTCGAAATCGTAAGCAGTCACACTCTTGTCGTGTTTCTTATGAGTATAATTTCTCTTGAAATGTCACATGTGACTGGAAAACGATAAAAGCAACTATTAAAAATAAAATAAAATTAGCAACTAGCGTCATTCGTTGACTTTGTTAGAAAAAATTTGAAGCGAAAAATTACTAAATAATCGTCTGATGCGAGTCTCTCTTTCTTTTTTATTTTATTGATCTCTCGAATTGACGAACTGTTAGAAGATTGATGTAAAAATTGATAAAAAAAAAATAAAATTTTTTCCTTATATATTGTTCATATCTCTATTTGGAAAAAGATTCATTTTAAACAGAAATAATCGCTGTTTTAAATCAATGCTCTTGATCTCTTGGTCAGACTTTTAAATATTTCATAATTATTTTAACATTCTCAGATAAATGTAAATGAAAATATGTTACTTAGTCTTTAATTAAAATATTCAACTGTATGCTTCTTAAGATAGGAAATATAATTATTAATGCGCTCTTAACTGAAAACCGGTTATAAATATAAGGCTTAGATTTTTATCATCAGTTCGTGTCGATTTGTTGTGTTGGTATATACTTTATATACTTACTTAACGAGATTTGCAATTTCATTTGAGTTTTATTTTGATTGATTGTTGCATCATATAATCTATCAGTTAATCTTTATAATATTTATACAAAAATAAAATTTTATACATTCTTTAGCAAAATTTCAGTGTTTCCCACACAGCACATACTAAAAGGTAACGAAAAGTTGTCTTTTTAAAGTTATCTTTTCGACAAAACGAAAAGATGTCTATAAAGTCATCTTTTATTAATTTATTTTATTTTATTTTTATTAATTTATCTTTTATTAATCTTTTAATAATTTATTTCTTTTTTTTGTTTAACTAATTATCGTGTTGTATCCATGCGTGTAGTTTGCAAGATGAAGCAAAGTTCACTCTCTGCGAGAATCAAAAGTAAAAATTGTAAATGATTGAATTCGGCAAAGATTCATTTTACAAAATTAAAATTTTGTTTAAATTAGAAATAGGTTTAGATTATATCTTTCGGAAGTGGAGTCCCCCGCAGGAAGACAAAATCCACTGCGTCCACGCATGTACATTTTACTTTTGATTCTCGCAGAGAGTGAACTTTGCTTCACCTTGCAAACTACACGCATAAAAAAAATAGAAAAAAGTTTTCAAAATATTAATTTGTTTATAACAATGTTTGCAAATACTTGATTAAATATCATCAACTTATTACAACTTATATGATTGCATGCATACCAATAAAAGTATTTTTATTGATTTACGATATTTATAATTAAATACAGAAATGAGCTGGGCGTAATCGGACATTGTGATATGACCGCTTAATTACATTTTTTACAGTTATAGAATAAATAAAATTTTAAAAGATACTAGAAACAATTTATGTTAAAGATTCGATATAATAAATCTATGTTAATACTCGCCTATTATAATATTATTAAGTACAGTTAAAAGTTAAGTACAGTTTTATTGCAATAGAATATCACGAAATTTTATATTATACAATAGAGAGAACAATCGCAAGAAATTGGCAGATTAAAAAATTTTTTACTTGATTGATAAATTTAGTACATACGTTGATACGTAATATTATTTCCTAGAATGAATAAATTTATTATATCTTTTATTGCTTGATTAAATTATTAACTACAAAAAATATGCGATGTATTACAACACAACTTTTATTCTTTTTCTCTCATTCTCTTTAAGATTAATATTCCTTAGAATATCAAGATAGTTGCCAAATTGATCGAAAATTAAATATCTGCTATTATATATATATATCAAAAAATATTTATTATGTAATATATATGAGATCTAAGAATAAAGAAACAACGAAAGAAGGTTCAGATTACTTAGACGGTCAATAATATCAGATTAAGAAACGATGTTAATTATATCGATATTATGTATGTTTATTTTATTGATGTATTATTTGTATAATAAATATTACAAAAATTATGAAAGAAATTGGCGACTCATTAAACATATACCGGGACCACCGGGTTTACCGATTGTTGGCAATGTGTTCCAATCCCATGTTTCAGCAGGTAAGTAACAAAATTTTCAGCAGGTAAGGTAACAAAATTTTTAATCTATTTATATTAACTAACAAATGATCTATTTATATAAGTTATTTATACAGTTTAAATTCATAAATCATTTTTACTTTAAAACATATACTTATCAAGATTACATATTAAATTACATATAAGATTACATATTAAATTCCTTATCTGAGCACTTTCCTTCCCAATAACTATTTGTTTAATTTTAAAATACTATTTTTTATTATTATTTATCTTTTTTCAACGTATTTAAATAAAGACTACTATTAAAAATAAAATTAATCACATCAAAATTTTTGTGTATTAATATTTATAACATACTTTTCAGAAGAACTATGGAAGCTTCTCTATACATTGCATAATGAATATTATCCCATCTTTAAAGTTTGGAGTTTTTCCTATTTTGTGGTGTCTATTCGTCATCCAGATGATTTAGAGGTAATAAAAGAAATTCAATTCTTTATAGATATTATTAGATTTAGAAAATCTTGCGATTCATAAGAAGATTTTTGCACAGAAAAAATGTTTCTTAAAGAAATAATAAGAAAAAATATCCCTAATCGATGAGAATAGATAGAAATTTATTAAGATGTCATTAACAAATTATTTACAAATTATTTAAAATTGAATATGATATAATGAATCGTTTCTCTCTCAATATGTTTTCCATTAGACAATTTTAAGCAACACCGATATTAAGCGCATCGAAAAAACTCTTACATATAACATGTTACATCCTTGGTTCGGCACAGGTCTTCTCACCAGCACAGGTAACATATTGATGTTACATAAATGTGCATACTTTTCTGCTATTTGTCATTGACCTATTTTCATTACTAAAAAATCAAACAAAATGAGATTACAATTAAAATTGAATATTATTTTAAACGATAAACTCATTCCTTTTTTTCTTCATTATAAAAATAAATTTCAAAAAATGCAATTTTTAATCATATTGGGATAATTTCGTCATAATCTATGGATTTTCATATTTTAGTCAAAAATATAGATATTTAAATCAAATCAAATATCATCACATAATAGAATTATTAATTAATTTTAATTTATTCCTAATCTACTAATTTATAAAGATTTAACTATAAAATAATTATTAAATTTACGTTAATACTTGCAATTACCGTGAAAATTAGATGAGAAGAAGGTTTAACAAATTATAAAATCATTTTGTGCGATAAGAAAAATAAATATAGGATAATAATATTACTTAAATATTGATGAATAAACATTAAACTATAAATAATAATCTTACATAATATTATTTATATTTTATCGCAATTTTGTTTTCTTATAGGAGTTAAATGGCAAACGCGGCGAAAGATATTAACACCTACGTTCCATTTTAACATATTGAATCAATTTGTTGACATCTTGATCAAGGAAGGCGATTGCATGACAAAATCTTTAATGGATATTGGAGGGACAGTAGTAAAAGATTTATTGCCATTTATTAGTGAACATACGCTAAACGCGATATGAAAAGGCTTCTGTATAACATAAAATTCTCATTTTATGTTATATATAGGAATTTCATTTTAAATGGTCATTTTTTAAGGTGAGAAAATAATTTCTTCTTATAATGTATCGCCTCAATGGAGATAAATAAAGATAGAATATTCGGTTTTTTATACTGAAAATTGCTCATCAAATAGTCAGCTCTGATAATCATTGACTGTTATTTATCTTCTATAATAAATATATTTGTAGAAACTGCGATGGGTGTCTCTTTACAATCACTAGGTGAATTTCAGCAACAATATCGAAATGCGGTTCACGATATAATTGAGCTGATAATTTATAGGTAATTTATATGGTTATAGTAAATACATAATTGTGTAGTATGTTTATGATCAGTCAAGGTATGATTTAATATAAATATATATATATATATATATATATATATATTATATTATATATATTATATTAAAAATATATTATATTATATATATTATATTAAAAAAAAAGAGATATATATTATATATATATATATATATCTCTTTTTTTTAAATACCTTAATATTGCTAGTAAAATAATTAAAGAATCATTGGAAAATAATATAACAGAACAAAACTAGCCAAATTTCACATCTTTTTCGTAACAAATAAAATTAAAATAATATAATTAAAAATTTTTAATCTTTTATGTATAATTATTTAAAGATTTCTTTGACATTTCAAGATGGTTTTTAAATAATTTTTAAACATTTTAAAAATAAGACTTTTATAAAATTATATTATTATTATAATTATATAGCTTTATTGAATTATTATTTAGAATATTCAGACCTTGGTTTCATAATGATATGATATTTTTATTGTCATCACAAGGAAGAAAGCAAAAAAAAATCCTAAAAATATTGCATGGATTTACAGAAAAAGTAAGTAATATAACAAAACTTTAATTTAACTAAAAAAATTAATTTAAATCCTTCAAATATGTACACATAAAATTACACTACTATTAATATAAAAAAGTCACTGTAAAAATTTGTATTTTGTACATAGATTATTGCGGAAAGAAAACTTTATCACGAACGTACCAATGGTCGATACTTAAAAAACCTTGAAAGTGATAAAGAAGCGGCGATAAATGATGTCGAAGCGTTTGGAAGTACGTACGATCAGAGTTCTTAATTTTTTGATTGTGCTATCTAATATTATAAATTATAGTATTTATACTAAATATAATCACATGTAAAGGTGCAACATATATTTGCTGTAAAATTAAATCATTATTTGTAATAGAATTTAAATTTTAATCAAAAAATGTTTAAAGTTAAAGCGCGACGCGCAAAAATAAGTCGTTTCTAATACGCTTTTTTTCTAGTTAAAAAAAAGCGATTAGCTATGTTGGACCTTTTAATAGCGGCATCTCAAGAATATTCTTTAACTGATTTGGACATTAGAGAGGAAGTTGATACCTTTATGTTCGAAGTACGCACCTGTAATCTTTTTTTATTAATCTTTTTTGTACAAATTAAATATATGATAATATGATGGTAATTACAGGGTCATGATACTACAGCGATGGGTATAATGTTTGCTTTATTACTATTAGCTGAACATAAGGATATTCAGGTATTTATTTCTGAATATATTGCGATACATTATTTAAATTACAATTATTAAATGTTAAGTTCTTTTTTGTTACAATATATTTTTTGAATATTAGTGAATATGTATATCATTTAATTTTTTTATTTTGATTTTTAAGAATTTATTTATATATATGTAAATAGAAAGTACAATATTAAGAAATACATTTTAATTATTATAAATGACATAGGAGCGTGTGAGGCTTGAAATCGATAACGTTATGCAAGATAATGAAGGGAAACTTAATATGAGATCACTGCAAAATTTGTCATATTTGGATAGATGTTTAAAGGAAGCGTTACGTTTGTATCCCAGCGTGCATTTAATAGAACGGAAGCTTACGGATGATGTAAAATTACGTAATTAATCACATTTTTTACTACATATATCTTTAAATATGGTGCATAATACTAAGTATTTATATGTTATCAAATGTACAATACGATTAATGCATTAATATTTTAAAAATATATCATTATGTATTTTATTTTTCTTAAAATAACTTTTTTTGTAAATTTTAATACTTAGTTAATTTTATAATATGTTGTTCACAGAATCATACGTCTTCCCGCTGGAACGATCATACGTCTTAATATTTACGGTACTTCA